>PVJI01019517.1:0-31060 GCA_004026765.1 Micronycteris hirsuta | reverse complement strand
ACTATGTCATCATCCGTTAGTTGTAATTTGTTCTGATCTTTCATTTTGGCCATTTTCATTCTTTTTATCTCGGTGCAGTTGTCGGCTGGCAGGTGCCTGCAACCTGGGTCGCTTTTTGGATGACGTTGCCTCTGGGGGCGGGGTCTGGGAGGGAGCAATGGCGGCCTCCGATCACCGCGGGCTCCCGTCACTCCTCCGCCCCCCAGCCCCCCACCGCCTCCTCTGCCAGACTGGGTTCTGCTGGCTCAGCCCTGGCCTCTCTCCGGCAGCGTCGCCGGCCTGCGGGATTCACCCGTTGTTCAAGGCCACGCCCTGTTCAGGCACTAGCTGCCTCTCACTCCGTTCCTCCGCCCGGTACTGCCCCGCTTACCGGCCTGGATGTTTGTCTTCTCCTACCTCCTGGGTGTTGGACTTCCCCTCAGTTCGATTCTGTCTGTTCTGGTTGTTTAATTTGTCGCTACTGCGTTCGTTGTTTAGACACTCTGGATGTGCGGGCGGCGAGTGCGTCCACCTACGCCGCCATCTTGGCGGAAGTCCCACCAAGGACTTCTTGAGCTAGATGTTGATCTGGACCAAATGTCCATCCTTAACAATTTTGAAGATGACTATGTGGTTGAGAACATGAAAAAGCAGCATAAGTGACTACATTGTTCTCCTGAGCCTAGCTTCCTCCATGCCAGTTCAACACCCAGGGACATCTATGAGAGATCTTGAACACAGGTGCCTGGCACAAGCAGAAGTGACCTGAACTGGCCTCAGGCTTTCCTAGAGGAGATGCAGGAGCTGTGGGCTGCCACTGATGAGGGTGATGGTAGGGGTCTGTGAGAGGACCGCATCAAGTTCAGTAAACCTGGCACCTTGAAGCAGTGGTTTTCCAGTTGTGGTCCCTAAACCTTCAGCATCAGCATCCCCTGGGAACTTGTTAGAAATGCAACACCTAAGGCCTCCTGAATGAGCAACTTTTGGGATTGGGCCTCCCTCCCACAAACTGTGTTTTATTAAGTCTTTCGGGTGATTCTTATGCAAAAGTTTTCAAACTCTGCTTTACATTAAAGGCAGTCTCACCTCTGTCCCGGGCATCAACCTAACGGCTATCATGTATAGCTCCTGCAAGTCTCTGGGGGTGATGACTAGAAGCATTCTCATTGCCTAGTTTTCTATTTTCCTCTGTATAGAATGCTGACCATGCAGGGCATCAAAAGAATACACAATTAGCCACAGTCCTTGTTGTTCAGATTGTTGTCATAAAGCCCAGCACATAGTAGTTGCTCAGTGAATACTTGTTGTCAGCAATGAAATAAAACATGAAATCCATACAGTACTATACTCATTGAATCTCATATACATAATGTTGAACGAAAGAAGTCAGACATGCCCTGGCTGGTGTGGCTCAGTGGATTGAGTGCTGGCCTGTGAACTGGAAGGTCGCTGGTTTGATTCCCCATCAGGGCACATGCCTGGGTTGTGGGCCAGGTCTCCAGTTGGGGGCTTGTCAGAGGCAACCACACATTGATGTTTCTCTCACTCTCTTTCTCCCTCCCTCCCCTCTCTCTAAAAGTAAATAAATAAAATCTTTTTTTAAAAAGCCAAAAGATTACACACTCTGTGATTTCATATATACGAATACCAAGAAAGGGCAAAACTAATAATGCAAGAAGTCAGAAAAGAAGTTATCTTTGATGGGGTAGCATTGACAGAGGGGAGGAAGTACTGACTGACAGAGGGATGAAGGGGTGTCTGGGATGCTGAAACCTGACCTGGGTGGTAGTTACATGGCTGCATTTTTAAAAGGTATTTTTAAAAGTCATTAGGTGCTATACTTAAGAAACAAAAGAAAAAGTAAGTCTTCCTACTTAGATGGTTGACAAGCATATTCCAAGGAGAGGGAATGAAGGTGGGTATGGAGGGTTTAGGAAGTTTCAGGAAAAAAAAAAAAAATCCAGACATGAGTCAAGAATCTGACTCACCATTTGTTTTTGCCTGTATGAATCCCCAGGAAATGATTGTAAAGTTTCCTAATAAAGGAAATTCAAAAATCTAGAAACTGGATTCTAAGATCCATCAAGGAGCAAATAAGGGGTTTATGAAGAAGCATAAAGCTGTTTGACCCAGGAGGAAAGAAACTACAGGATAGTGGAGTTTTGTGCCCTAAAACTTATCCACTGGTCCTTTGGAATTGAAGCTATAGAAATGCAAAGGGTTGGCATCAGGCTTGAATCTCTCAGAATTTAAACTCTTACCAAAATTTGTATATTTTTCTTTTTTTTAATTTATTGATTTTTAGAGAGAAGGAGAGAGAGAAACATCAATACGTTGTTCCACTTATGGATATATTCATTGGTTGATTCTTGTATGTGCCCTGACAGGAATCCAACCCACAACCTTGGCATACAGGGAGAATGCTCTAACCACCTGGGCTACCTGGCCAGGGCGGTATATTTTTCTTTAATGCGGGTTTCTTTTCTTTTTTTTTTTAATCACATGACTTTTTAAAAAAATTTAAATTACTTTATTGTTGTTCAATTACAGTTGTCTGCATATTCTTCCCTCCCTCCCCACTACTCCATCCAAACCCACCTCCCTCCCATGCTTCCACCCTCCCCCTAGTTCTGTCTATGTCTCCCTACAGTCGCCTCCCCCCTCCCCTCTGGCTATTGTTAGATTGTTCTTAATTTCAGTGTCTCTGGCTATATTTTGTTTGCTTTTTTCTTTTGTTGATTATGTTCCAGTTAAAGGTGAGATCATATGGTATTTGTCCCTCACTGCCTGGCTTACTTCACTTAGCATAATGCTCTCCAGTTCCATCCATGCTGTGGCAAAGGGTATAAGCTCCTTCTTTCTCTCTGCTGTGTAGAATTCCATTGTGTAAATGTACCATAGTTTCTTGATCCACTCATTTGCTGTTGGGCACTTAGGTTGCTTCCAGCACTTGGCTATTGTAAATTGTGCTGCTATGAACATTGGGGTGCATAGGTTCTTTTGGATTGGTGTTTCAGGGCTCTTAGGATATAATCCCAGCAGTGGAATTTAATGCGGGTTTCTTTATGTAGTGGGTCAATACCTTTGAATGTATTGCTTATAAAGATCTGTTTTTAAAAAGAGAGAGAAAAAAGTAAACTCAAGATGAGAGCTTAGCTGGAAAGGAAGGCAGGAAAACAACTATAACTATTAAAATAAAGAAGAAAAAAGTGGAGGGGAAAAAATAGAATGCATATAAAGGACAGTCATTTCTATAATTGGAGTCCTTGAAGAAGAGAACAAAGCAATGGAACAGAGCTAACATTTAAGTGCTCTCTCTGGCAGCACATATACTGAACACTGGAATGATACAGAGGAGATTAGTGTGGCCCGTGCACAAGGATGGCACACAAATTAGTGAAGAATTCCATATTTAAAAAAATAAAAATTCCATATTTAAAAAAATAAGGAAACTAAGCCCTGGCCAGTGTGATTTAGTTGGTTGGAACCTTGTTCTGTACCTGAAAGGTTGCAGGTTTGATTCCTGGTCAGGTTATATAACTAGGTTGCAGGTTCAATTCCGGGTCTAAGTGCATATGATCCCAGGTCCGGGCATGTATAGGAGGCAACCAATCGATATATCTCTCTCACATCAATGTATCCCTCCCTCTATTTCTCCCTCCCTAAAAATTAATTAATTAATTAAATTTAAAAAAAGAAATTGAAGGGAAACAAAGGAAAAAACAAACAAATGGGACTACATCAAATTAAAAAGCTTTTGCACAGCTAAAGAAACAATTATCAACCCTGGCTGGTGTAGCTCAGTGGATTGAGCATGGGCTGGGAGCCAAAGGGTCCCGGTTCGATTCCCAGTTAGGGCACATGCCTGGGTTGCAGGCCAGGTCCCCAGTGAGGGCCATGTGAGAGGCAACCATACATTGCTGTTTCTCTGTCTCCCTCCCTTCCCCTCTCTCTAAAAATAAATAAAAAATAAAAAATAAAAAAAAAGAAACCATTATCAAAATGAAAGGGAGCCCACTGTATGGGAAAGCATATTTGCCAATGACACATTGAACAAGAGTTTAATATTCAAAATATACAAAGAACTTATACAACTCAACACCAGGAAGACAAGCAGATTAAAAAATTGGCAAAGGACCTGAATAGACACTTCTCCAAGGAGGACATACAGAGGGCCAATAGGCTCAGCATCAAGCATGAAAGGATGCTCAGCATCACTAGCCATCAGAGAGATGCAAATTAAAACCACAATGAGATATGACCTCATATCTGCCAAAATGGCATCATTAATAAATCAACAAATAAGTGCTGGCGAGAATGTGGAGAAAAGGGAACCCTAGTGTGCTCTTGGTGGCAATACAGACTGCAGCCACTGTGGAAAACAGTATGGAATTTCCTCAAAAAACTAAAGATAGAACTGCCTTTTGACCCAGCAATTCCACTGCTGGGAATATATCCAAAGAATCCCAAGACACCCATCCAAAAGAAATATATTCACCCCTATGTTTATAGCAATGCTATTTACAACAGCCAAGTGTTGGAAACAGCCTAAGTGCCTATCAGTAGATGAATGGATAAAAAACTGTGGTGCATTTATACAATGGAATACTAAGCAGTAGTGAAAAAAGAAGGAAATCTTACCTTTTGCAACAGCATGGATAGAACTGGAGACTATTCTGCTAAGTGAAATAAGCCAGTAGATGAAAGACAAATAACATGTGATATCACTTATAAGTGGACTCTAATGGACAAAATAAACTAATGAGCAAAACAGAGCCAGAGGCACAGAAACTCAGAACAGATTGACAGCTATAAGAGGGAAGGGGGAAGGTGGGGACTGATTGAAAGAAGGTAAAGGGTTGATTCAAAGACATATACGAACGACCCATGGACATAGACAATGGTGTGGGATTGACAGTGAAATGGGGCGGGCTGGGTGGAAGGGGGCAAAAAGGGAAAAATTGGGAAAATTGTAATAGTATAAACAATAAAATATTTAAATTAAAAAAAAGTTGTAAGTTCTGTGTGAGGGGGGCTTTTCAACTGGGGCTTTGTCGTAGAAGGAACTGGAGGGGCTGTTTTGTGGGAAACTCTTCATGTCTGTATCTTTAGGTCTTTCCTTAAAAGAGACAGTAAGGCAGTTATTAAGAGTAGAGACTGAGACCTAACTACTTGTGTTCCAATTCAGGGCCTACCACTCATTTGTTAATTTCCTAACCTCTCTGGGCCTTAGTTTCTTTATCTGTAAAATGCAGGTAATACTGTTACAGAACAGACCTGGGAGCGGTAAATGATACACTGTTATCAAAAGGACCTCCCTTTGTGCTCCAGGGGTGTCCCACCGCGAACTAGGTTTGCTTTGCTTGCCGCCAAAGGAAAGACATCTCTCAATGCCAGAGACTGGTGAAAAGGAAAGGAATTATTTATTTAAAAGGTATATAGACTTAGAGTAATGACTCAGTGTCTTCTTTAAAATACTGAAGTTCTTAAGAATACCCACAAATGCACACAGTCCTTCCTTCTCCCCCTGCCCAGTCTGGGGTACTGTATCTCAGGAAAAGAAGTAGAAGTCCGTGATTCAGGCTCCCTGCACAATCAGCTGTGTTGCCACCATGATCTCCAGTTAATCCAAAGCCATGTGACACCTTCTCATGGCCCACCAGCAAGAGTCCTTTCACCCCTTTTCTTCCAGGCAAAGTCTCTCCTGCTTCCTAAGCCATGTGGCAAAAGGAGCAACCCAAAGCCACATGATCCTCTCTCGCCCAAGCCGAGGGGTCCCCACTCCACCAAAACTGTGTGGTCAACCCCCTCTGCCAAAGATGCGTGGTCCTGCCTCGTGGTGATTCCCTGCTAAAGCTGCATGGTTTTTCTCTGCTAGAGCAGTGTGGTTCCTCTCTACTCCTGCCACAGCCATATCGTCCTAACTCCTGCCCAGGGTGCGTGGTGTATCCTCTCTCCTTCCCACAGCGTCTCTCCTGCATTCTTCCAAACTGCTAAGAGAGAGCTCTGCATCGCTGCTACATCTTGCTTCCCAGCTTCCTAAGCTGTGTGGCAAAGGGAGCCCCAAAGCCACGTGATTCTCCCCTCTAAAGCCACATGGTCCTGCCCAGATATGGCTGCCTCGCCTGGGTTTAAATCCCAGCGTCAGTCTTCCTCTGCAGCCCCACTTCCGACTCCTCCTACAATCAGTTACACCTGCCAGCATTCCCATATCCTTCCAGCTTTACTAGGCTGCCATAATAAGTCTGGGCAGGTGTGGCCTCATGGCATGGAGCCAATCATCTCCAAGCTCTCACGCAGGCACTGTAACCAGGGGGAGTTCCCTCCCAGTTATATCTTGGGTGGAAGTCACTTCCATCCCCCTGGCTCAAAGCATGGTCACAGCTATTTAACATATCTATAAAACCAGTTTATAGATATGTTAAATGACCATGCCAGAGGTTAGCTGCAAAGCTGCTGCTATACAAAACATCTCTGAATGGCCCTGCTCCATGTGTCCCATCCCCCCAGCTCAGACTTGTTGGGGTGAGGACATCCTATATATATTTTTCTAATATTTCTTGGACACCTTGAGTTCTGGACTCCATTACAAATCCCTATTTGCCTCCTGCCGCTTGGCTGCATCCTGTTACAATACTAGCACCTACCCCATGGAGTTAAGTTGAGAATTAAACGAGTGACTGTATATGACAATACTGGCACATAGTAAGTACTAAACATTAGCTATTGTTGCTATCATTACTGTTCAGGCAAGACACTGCCAATCTCCTGCCTTGAAAACATAATCCCGGCTGTCACTATTATATAGGGGGCAGCAAGGAAAGTGAATGAGCTGGATGGGAAAAGGGTTTTCACATGTTCTCTTTGCCCCTTTCTTGGGGGTTAATACCCTTCCCCCCTTATTGTCTCTTGTTGGGATTGAGGGAGGAGCGTTCGCTAGTGTATGAATTCATCCCACCATGTTTTGAGAAAGATTACATAAAATTTTAGAACACATGTTAAAAAGCATCATAAACAAAATCATAACATCATTAAAAAATCATAAACAGCTAAACAACCAAGTGTGAAAAGAATTTGCAACAAATGTAGTGTGGAAATGAATACTGGCCCAAATGAGAATTCAGAGCTTAATGAGCAAGGGAGGTACCATCATCACATGCTTTTGGCAGCTATTCAAAGATTGTTGGGTGGGAAAGCCTTGTGGTGGAGAAAATAGGTTTCAGGTTTACTCTGGTTGGAGAACTTTGGCACAGAGAAGCTGGAGGCGGGCTAACCAGAAACAGGGCAGCTTATGTGATAAGTCTAGGGAACATATTTGGCTTTTTCTGGTGGGTCCTGAGTTGGAAATTGGGGAAAGGGAGCAAAGAAATAGAGAAACTTTCAGTCATTGGTCAAATCCTGACCATCCTGGGCCAGTTGCTGCAGGGGTTGTGTGTGGGACAGAATTCTGTCATCACACGTGGTCTGGCTATTGTCTGTTTTTATGTATTCGGTCACTTGATAGTGATGATATATGATATGTGAAGCTTATACAAAAGGAATGAGAAAAACTTAGATGTACTCAACAGATTAAACAGTCCAAGAATACTATTTATAGATTTGGAATTAGAAGAAGCTAATTGAGTAGATTCAAATTATAGTTAGATTTGATTTATGCAAATATGATTGCAAATGCTCAAGAAAAAAGAGAAAGGTGACCCAACTCTATCATTCCCCACAAGAAGCACATATCCACGGCAATGTGGAGCATTGTTCAGATGGTCTTACAAAGTGGGTTGGAATGGCTTTGTCTTCAAGAAACAAACTGCAGAATTAATTATGATCCACAGAGAAACACTGATAGAGAATTAGAGGAACTGATAGTATCAGCTTCAGAAAATACTATTAATATTTTATGAATGATTTAAGACAATGTTTTCAAACTATGGGTTATGATCCATTAGTGGATTGTGAGATCAATTTACAGGGTAATCAGCATTTAAAAAAAATAGAATGGTATAGAATAGAACAGAACATTGTCTTTTGCCTTAGTAGGTAACTTTTAGAACCCAACATTTGGGTACAATATGACTCTGGTGTAAACACTAAAATAATTTAATCTCACGGAAGAAGTGTAGGTATAAAACAAGATACCAGACAGGTTAGTAAGCCAGGACAAATGGAATAGGGAAACTGAAATGGCCAAGCAGTTTATAGCCATCTAGTAAATAGAAAAATCCTATCTTCCCTAAGCAAGAACACTTAATAGTAAATGGTTTACACTTCTACTCCCCAACAAGAGGGTAAATAGCTTAAATTACCCTACTCAGAGAGACAGATAACAGAAATCCGGTTAGGGTCATTTGTGCCAACCACACCCCAAAACAGATGAGGTCAGGGAAATAAATCTCATTTTGGCAAATCAGCAAATCAGCTGAGGAATATTGAGATCCTCCCCTAGACATCCCCTAAAATTCCGGTCTTTAGAAATCTCATAAGAAGTCCCGGCTGAGTAGTTCAGTTGGTTGGAGCATTGTCCTGATACCCCAAGGTTGTGGGTTCGATCTCAGTCAGGACACATACAATAATCAAGCAATGAACGCATAAACAAATAGAATAGCAAATCAATATTTCTCTCTCTGGCACAGAGAAGCTGGAGGCGGGCTAACCAGAAACAGGGCAGCTTATGTGATAAGTTTAGGGAACATATTTGGCTTTTTCTGGTGGGTTCTGAGTTGGAAATTGGGGAAAGGGAGCAAAGAAATAGAGAAACTTTCAGTCATTGGTCAAATCCTGACCATCCTGGGCCAGTTGCTGCAGGGGTTGTGTGTGGGACAGAATTCTGTCATCACACGTAGTCTGGCTATTGTCTGGTTTTTGTCTGTTTTAGACAAATGGGAAACCCATTCTTAGCTCCAGGGCCATAGCTTGCACCTGGTCTGAGCTAGTCTCCCACGCTCTCAGCTACCCCTGCCCCTCTCTCTCTAAAAATCAATAAATAAAAATTAAAAAGAAAACAGGTAAAAACCCCCAAGACAAAGACCATCACCGGCTCTCTCTGGGGCACCCCCACGCTTTTCTTCTCTCTCAGGCGTACATCTTTACTTTTCTCTCCTAAACTCTAAGGGTCCCCACAAGATTCGCAACCAGGGGAGCAATGGGCAGTGGCAGCTTGTCCCAGGTTAACCTCATGAACCTGTCTCCAGGGACCCCCTTTCTGTGACTTTTCAGTGAGCTAACAACAGCCCCGCCTTGGCTCACTTCTTTCCCATAATGTTTCTAGAGAGCCGAAGCAGAGCACCGCCTAGGCTCTCTCCTGTTGCTTCTTCTACCCTAGGCCTGTCCTTCGTTTCACTGTCCCTAGCTTTAACACGTCCTCTTGAAATCACCTGGATTTGCGTTGTGAAGTCATTCCTACCCAAACACACTACTGGCTGGCCCAAGGCAGACCCACTCTGGCCCAGTCCTTTTCCAGTTTAAATAAATAGTGAAGACCCCATCTGGACAGAGTGAAGCACTGTGGTAGGCAGAATAATGCCCACCCAAAAGATGTTCACGTCCTAACCCCTAGAATTTGTGAATGTTACCTTACATGGCAAAAAGGACTTTGCAGATGTGATTAAACTAAGGCTCTTAAAATTAAAAGGTTATCTTGGGTTATCCGGGTGGCCCAGTGTAATCACAGGGTTCTTTTACATGACAAAGGGAGGTGGTGGTAGATCAGAGCCAGAGAGAGAATGGAAAATGCTTCAAGGTTGGCTTTGCAAATGGAACAAGAGCCCATGCACCGAGGAATGCAGGCAGCCTCTAGAGCTGGAAAAGGCAAGGGGACATTTCTTGGGATTCTCCCTTAGAGTCTCCAGAAGGAACAGCCTTGCTAACACCCTGAGTTTAGTCAAAAAAAAAAAAATTTGTTTTTTTGAACTTCTGACCTCCAAGACTAAAAATAATACATCTTGTTTTGTTTTAAGCCACTAAATTTTTGGCACTTCTTTTTCCAAGAACAATAGAAAACTAATACAGGAACAATAAGAAGGTAGTCCAGAATGGGTGAACCATTGAGTATTAGGTGGAAACAAAATTGGAAAGGTCAGCAAAACCAGGCAGAATTTGCGAGGGCCTGTAAGGGAAAGGCTCAAGTCCGACTTATCCTTGGGTTGCCCTGGAGGATTACAAACTGGGGAATGACAAGATGCGATATACATTTTAGGAAATTATATTTGATCTAATCCAAGGGTCAGCAAGTTCTCCTGTAAAGAATCATAAAATAAACAGTTTATATTTTGTGGGTCATATAGTCTCTGTTGAGTATTCATCTTTGTTTTTTAACAACCCTTCAAAAATGGGAAACCCATTCTTAGCTCCAGGGCCATAGCTTGCGCCTGGTCTGAGCTAATGGTAAAGACCTTGTCTCCCACGCTCACAGCTACCCCTGCCACTCTGTGTGGCGATGGGAGTCAGGGATCCAATTCTGGCTAAAAAAACATAAGGGAAAGTCTCCCAAAGAACATGCAGGAAAATTTTTGCTTTCCTACTGAAAAGATTAGGGACTGTCTTTCTGCTTTCTTCCTGCTTTAAACACAAAAGTAATGCTTTATTTTACAAGTTGGATGTGACACTTTGGACTGTCTTAACTCTTGCAATTCCTTGGGATTTAAAATATTTTCCCCAAAATGCAAGCCTGTAGTCAATTTAACTGTCTGTCCTAGGGCTAGTTGCTCAGCCACACAAAGACTGAATTAGATCTAAAATGAAAGTCCTAATAATACCTATTTCATAATGTGTCAAGAGCATCAAATGAGAATCTGCATATAAAAATTTTTGGAAAAAGTTTTTTTTGTAAATTGTGAAAAAAAAACCCAAACCCTACATTAAGGTTAGCTGGGTGTTTATTTACACATGCAGAGTGACAGGATTTCAAGTTGATCTTTGTAGAATGGGTAGGGATTAAATTGACAAAGAAGAACATAGGAGTCATTATGTGGGGAAAATGGTAAAGAGCAATTAATCTAAACTAAATACAATTAAAGGAGAAACAAGAGAGGCATTCCTTTAAAAAGAATGATGCCACCATTAATATTATTATCTACTGTTTTGAAAATTCTTCTAATGCAGTAAGATATGAAATAGAAAAAAAAGAATATCAGAAGAAAGAAACAAAAATTACTATTTGTAAATGATGTCCTTTTAGTGATAGAAAACTAAAAGAACTGGTTGCAAGTATTAAAACTAAAAAGAAGTGGTTACAAATACTGACGGGGTTGGAAAAATAGCTAGAAACATATTGATATAAAGAAGAAAAAGCATTTCTCTAGCTAGTCGGAAAAGAGTGAAATCTTGCCTACATGTGACTCTACACTTAGCTTATACCTCCCAGTCAAGTGCACTGTCTAAACCAGAGCTCCCCATGGTCCTTCTCCTTCCCTCCCACCACCATTCCCTTCAGCCAACACTGACACTACCCTAAGGACAATCTAATGCATTACATATATTCATGTTAATTAGTATTCATGAGAATAAATTTTACCTTAAAGATTTGGTGTTAACACTTTGGGTGGATCAGAATTCTCTGAGAAGTGTGCTTAAGAGAGCCCCTTTGTTGCCCTGGCAGGTGTGGCTCAGTGGATTGAATGTCAGCCTGCAAAACGAAAGGTCATCAGTTTGACTCCCAGTCACAGCAAGTGCCTGGGTTGCAGGCCAACTCCCTGGTTGGGGGTACCTAAGAGGCAACTGATCAATGTATCTCTCACACATAGGTGTTTCTCTCCTTCTCTTTCTCCCTCCCTTCCTGTCTCTCTATAAATAAATAAAATCTTTAAAAAAAAAAAAAAAAGAGCCCCTTTGTAAAATGGAGGATTTTTTTCTTTTTTGGGCCCTCACTAGCTGGCTCAGTTGGTTAGAGCGTCGTCATGATAGCCCGAGTTTGTGGGTTTGATCCCCAGTCAGGGCACATACAAGAATCAACCAACGAACACGTAAATAAGTAAAGCAATGTTTCTGTCTCTCTCTCCCTCTCTTCCTCTCTGTCTCTTTCTCTCAAGTCAACATTAAAAAAAAGATTATTATAATCTGTTTATGTTGATGCTTATCTCCCTTTCAGTTTCTTTTAGGTCTTACTTTCTTCCCATCCCTCTGATAACTGTTCGTTGTGAAATATCATGACTTGTAGACTTTTGTGATATGCCTGCAATAAAGGCCATCCTGTCTGCACATGGAAGTAAATAGTTACTTCTCTCTCTTCTCCACCCATTTATCACCCAGACACAGGCTCTGGGGAAGGTTATCAGAGTTACAGAGCCACAGCCTCTCAGCTGGAACATTCCTCCCCTCAATCTACCTGCCTTGTCCCCCAACACCTGCTGAGGATTTTATGGCCACAGCCTGACTGCCTGGAGCTTTCTGCATTCACATGGGTGCGCATGCTCAGGTCTTTGATGTGGGAAATTTTACCCTCTCTGGCCCCAAAGGGACTTTGGCTCAAAATTTAATTTGAAGTTGAGGAATGTTGTAGGGACTAAGGTGACAGAGAACTAGGTAGCCAGAACAGAATGTAGGAGGTGGGGCTGAAAAAATGCCCCTCCTTTTTCATTGTTATCAGGGCCTTCTTTCTGGGCCAAATTCAATACACGGAAGGGCCTAAGCAAGGCATTGGTGAGGGAATGGGATTCCTTTTGCTCTTCAGTTCAGCTAAGTCTTTGTCCTTTCATGCTGAGCACTGCAAGACCAGGTAAAAGCGTGGGTAGGAAGTGTTACCAGGCTGGGTGGACTTGCCTGCTGGGCCTCCTAGCTCCATACACTGCCTGCCGGCACGGCTCCTGACCCCGGACCCAGGTTTCCCCTATTGTTAACATTGTACATTGTGAAAACCAAAAAAACAACCTTGGTACATTATTATTAATTAAATTCCAGACTGTAAGTCATTAGTTTTAACTGGGGTTAACGAAACTCCAAATTACCATATATTTCGGACCATAGGACGCACCTAGGTTTTAGAGGAGGGAAATAGGAAATAAAAATTTTGAAGCAAAAAATGTGGTAAAATATTTAATAACATTCAGACTATAATTTAGCTACATTCAGACTATAAGACGCACCCCCATTTTCCTCCCAAATTTGGGGGGGAAAAGTGCATCTTATAGTCTGAACAATATGGTAGATTTCACTAGTTTCTTTCTTCCCCAACTAATGTCTTTTTTCTGTTCCAGTATCCAATCCAGTATACTACACTGTATTTAGGGACTAATGTGCTTTTAACCATTCTATAAATCTCCCTAAGTGGCCATTTCCAACTCCATTCTTGTTTCTTCTAAGACTCCATTAAACATCAAAGGAGAAGAAGGAACCAGGATCCTAAGAATGCCAGCTCTAAAAGCCACCTCAGTATTTCTCATCTGTATTTCCTGAAGCGAAATTTCCAGAGCAGGAGTCTGACAAAATACTGTTATTTAAAGAAAAGAAGAGTTTATAGTCACATGAGTTAAGGAAATGCTAGAAGCCAAATCCTTTCTCGAAGAAATAAAATATCCATCAATGTGACAAAATCTCTGAGAAGTCCTGCAACAAATAAGCCAGTTTAATCTGGTTTAACAGAACTTGTCTCAATTTCTCAGTCATTTATGTATCACCTGCATGCCTTTTGCCATATCTGCAGATGATCTGTACTGTTACTGACTTAATTGCTTCCTTTAAATCTGCTCACCTTTTAAAAGGAACATTCTTTTTTTTTTTTGAGAGAGAGAGGAAGAGAGAGATAGAAACAACAATTTGTTGTTCCAGTTATTTATTTATGCCTTCATTGGTTGATTCTCGAATGTGCCCTGACCAGGGACTGATCCCAAACTTTGGTGTATCAGGACAATGCTCTAACCAACTCACCTGGCACGTTTGATATCAAGGAATATTAGAATCACTTGACAAAATTAATTAGAATTTTCAAAATGTTAATCTCAACCAAGAACTTCCTAAAGTTGTGTCATCTGACACCAGTGGATGACAGTTTGGGCAATATGGGGTAACTGAACTCTTTTCTATAACACCCGTTAACATCCTGGGGAGACCCTGCGAAATGCTACTCTAGCTGATCCTCCTCTGAGGCCCAGAAGACCAGGAAATGTACTCAGGAAACTAATGGTAAAGCCCACACTAAAATGAGAGACCCCTCCCTCCGTCCTGTGTCCTTCCTACTAAGCCTCTGACTTTCAGGCGTTTCCTGAGCCCGGCTGAAAGAGGGTCCATGCGATCATGTTTCGATTCCACATTTTGGATTTTAAACAGATTCTCATACCCAGTTTTAATGGCTCCCTGTCTTTTTTCACTTCAGGAGGAGAACTTGGGCCTGATTCTTTGTCAAAGGAAACAGGTACAAAGCATTTTCTGATTCCTAGCTATTATTGCTGCCTACATTTCATCAACTCCCACCCACATACCAGGCACCTGCACTTTGTACAGTTCTTCCTGAAGTTATGTTATTTTAAAATTTAATTGTGTTTGAACAAGAGGGTGTGGCAAGAGAGGTGCCCACTGTTAATCAGTAATAGAGCCACAGATAAACAAGGTACTGCCGGCTGCACCGGGCACCGAACGGCTGTCATCCCCAAAATGGCCCTTGAAATGTGAGGACTTGATTCCATTTTTGCTCTTGGCTGTCTTCCCATCCCAAAAAGCTAGACCATAGGTGTCACTCTCCTTCTCTCCATTTGGCCAGTTGCTAATGCCTTGAGTGGATTAGACAACATAATGCTCACTAATCCTACCCCGGCTGTTTTCCAACATTCAGACCAGACGCGAGCACCACTGGGCTTGATAATGGCCCCTGGAGTCATTCAGTCCTTTCTTCATTCAAAATACTGGGCACCCAGAACAAGCGTGTTTGTGAGTAATGAGTAATAATACAGAGCTCTTACTCATGTGCTGGGCACTCCTTGTACATTGTCTCCATCCCGGGACAACTCTTTGAGGAAAATACTCTTTTTACCATTTTAAGGTTAAGTAAACCATGGCTCAAACAAGTTAAATACCTTTCTCAACTTTACATTAGAAATGTCAGATCTGAGATTTGAACCCAAGTATACATACTTAACACAAGAGCCTATACTCATAGCTATTTCCCTATTTCCTTGGAAAGGGGTATGGCTTTCACCCTCAGGGAGTTCACGTGTTTATATTAGCTATTGGGAGGTCCTTTAGAAATCTCTGCCGTCTCCGGACATGTTTCCATTTTTTGTCTTTCCCTCCTGATCGTTTATCACATTTTCCACCTTCTCACGGTTAGTAGGTTGTATTGCATGTTGTGCTCCATGGATGCTACATTGTGGAGCAACTGTATTTTGTTGTCTTCCTTTAAAAAGTGTTAAGACTCTTCTTTCCTTGGAAGTCATTTCATTCCATTTGGATTAGCCTGATCTTGTCAGAGCTTTGTGCTGAACTTTTTTAGGGCTGGTCTGGAGTTCCCTCACTCAATAACTAAAATAGCCCTGTTCTTAAGGCATGGAACTTTGGGGATCCAAACTCGAGCCCCGGAGTAAACGTCAAGGTCTCTCGACTTTTACTGGTCTGAACTCTGTGACTACAGGGATCTCTGCTCTTACAACCCGTACGGAGCTGTTTTCTCCCAGGCCTTGTCGGGTAGGTATTTTCCTGTGCACAGACGCCTTAGCACTCAGCCGAAGACCGGATTTCCATTCGTGGAATGCCTTTGAACATTCTTCGAGCTCCTTTTTGTGTACATCTCTCTTCTCTTCTACCCCGCCTTGCAAATCACAGCCACTAGAGTCGCCTAGAAGCAGAGGAAGCAGCGTCCGCTTCCTTGCCTCCGCGAGCAAGATCTTCCGCTCTGCGCAGGCTCCGCTGCATCGCGGTTTGGAAAAGGCGCCCAGGCTGAAGTTGTGTTGAATGCGGAGCTCACCTCATGTATTACCATTTTGTCAAAGAGCACAGATACCTAAAAACAATTGCTTCATCTATTTTGCTAATTTTATAGTTGTATAAGGTGGGAGAGTAAATCCAATACAAATTATTCCATTATGGACAGACCTGGAAAGGCTGGACTTTATATACATATAAAAATATAAATACAGATATATTTATATAGATATTAAATATAAATATATTATTATATATAATCAATCTGTCAATCTCTGAATTTCACTGAAATTTTAGTCTAATTACATTTATTGTGACTATTGGTATATCTGAATTTGTTTCTACTAATTTTTTTGCTGTACGTTTTGCTTACCCATGATTTTCTTATTTTTTCCTTTAAAAAACTTTAAAGTTGCCCTGATTGATGTGGCTCAGTGGATTGAGCGCTGGCCTGCAAACCAAAGCATTGCCAGTTCAGTTCCCAGTCAGGGCACATGCCTGGGTTGCAGGCCAGGTCCCCAGATGGGTTTGTGGGACAGGCAACCAACTGATGTATCTCTCACACATCGATGTTTCTCTCTCCCTCTCTTTCTCCCTCCCTTCCTCTCTCTCTGAAAGTAAATAAATAAAAGAAAAATAAAAAACATTAAAGTTGTTCTTGTTTGTTCTTTTGTTTTATTTCATTTTGCCCCTGTACAAAATTTTTTTTAATCCTCACCCAAAGATATGTTTGTTTGTTTTTATTGATTTTAGAGAGGGAGAAAGTAAAAAAAAAAAAAAAAGAGAGAGAGAGAGAGCGAGAGAAACACAGATGTGAGAAACAGCAATTGGTTGCCTCCAGTACATGCCCAACAGGGGAACAAACCCACAACCTAGGTATGTGTCCTGACCAGGGATCAAACCCGTGACCTTTTGGTGTGCAGGACAATATCCAATCAACTAAGCCACCTGGCCAGGGTCTCTTTACAAATTTTTAAGGTCTACATTCTACATTCTATTTCCATTCTTTTACTAGTTATTCTTGAAAAGTTTAACATGCATAATTATCTCAACAATTCTATTGTTCATATCTGCTTCTCTGCTAAATAATACAAAGTTTTTAGAATATCTCTGAATCCTCCATTCCTAACTTATAAATTGTTATCCAGTATTTTCACTTAGTCCTTTCAAAAACATACAAATTAAGCATTATAACAATTACTTCATATAAATAATGCTCATTTAATGTTATCTACAGGCTTACCAATTTCTTTGCTATTATTCATGGGATCTCAGGTCTTCGTTCTGAGGTAATTTTTCTTCTAAAATAATCATTTTTTAGAAGTTCTTTTGATGAAGTTCTGCTGTGGCAGATCCTCTCAGATATTAATCTCAAAATAGCTTTCTTCTGCCCTTATTCTTGAAAGGTAATTGAGCTAACACATAATTTGAAGTTGACAGTTACTTGCTAGTTCCAGGCTGATAGTTATGTTCTTTGAGCACTTTGAAAATATTATCAATAAATATATATTTTTAACCTGAGTTGTACAGTCTGCGATCAAATTGTCATTCATTTATAGATAAATTTTTTCTCTTCTGCTGCTTTTAAAATAGTATCTTTGTGTTCTGGAGTTTTACTATAAAGTATCTAGGTCTAGAGTTCTTTTTATTTATCAAGTTTGTTATAAATGATGTTTGGGGGTATTTATCAATTATATCCTTTGTCAGAATTAAAAAATTATCATCCATTAACTCATTAAATATTTCTTCTCTATTCTCATAATTTATCCCCCAGAAATGTATAAATTAGATATATTATTCTATTTTCCATGTCTCTTAATTCCACTTCCATAATTTCCATCTTTGTTTCCCTGTATTATGTTCTGCGTAATTTATGTATGTCTAATTTCCATTATATTCTTTTTTTAAAAGATTTTATTTATTTACTTCTTAGAGAGAGGGGAAGGAGGGAGAGAAACATCAATGTGTGAGAGAAACACCGATTGGTTGCCTCTCGCACGTCCCCAGCTGGGGAGCAGCCCTGCGCTCCTGGCCTGTGCCCTAACAGGGAATCAAATCTTCGACTTTTTGGTTCACAGGTTGGCGCTCAGACCACTGAGCCACACCAGTGAGGGCTATATTCTCTTTTTTTAAATATTTCACATCTGTTTATTTGTGGCCACCTCTTTAACATTTTGTGAAATTCAATTTGAATTTAATTTGTTTCATCCACTGTATTCTTATCTTCCATATTTTATCTGCTGTTTAATCCATACCTTTATGATGTTTTAAGATGTCAACCATTATATTTTTAATTTTGAATTACACTATTTTATTTCAAAAATTCCCCGTTACTCAAGCTAGTCTCTTGTTGCTTGATCAGTTTTGTAATTCCATTTTAAAATTTCTTCCAGTAGTTTATACAGTGATTTTATATTTTAATTTTATAATTTCAATACCTGAAGACCGTACAGGTCTAAACCTGGTTGTTGCTCTGAATCTTAGTCATAGTGGCTTATTTTCTTTCATGTTTGCTGGTCTCTGATTGTAAGATCATATGTGCAAGGGTGGGCAAAAGTAGGCTTACAGTGGTAAGTACATGAGTTTATTCTTGTATTATTATTTATTAATTATTGTATTATTTTCCATATGTAAACCATACAAAGAACTTATCTTTTGGGTGCTTTTTTAAAATTCCTCTGTAGGCACCACCAGGAATTCCCATCCTGGGACTACTTTCAATTTTTCCAAATGTCTTTCCTTATTTAGGAATCTCAGGTTCAAAAAGCCTATTTGGAACTCGGATCAATTGGCACACTGATATATCAACGGTAACTCTTAGGGTAATAACAACCTCCAGGTTTTGGCTACCCATGCTCCCATCCTGGTTTCAGCACGTTTTTAGGGACCCTAGAAGATTTTTTCTTTATTGATTGAAACTCCCATGATACAATCAAAAATTAGCCTCTTCCAGAACCTCCTTGTCTGGGAGTCATGGGTGCTTTACGGTGAGTGACTGGCCTCCCACGGTAACAGAAGTCACAGGTCTCAAAACTGCCCCTTTTTCTTTTTCTTTGAAAATTGATCATGTGTATGTCAGTATAGTAACAGTCGGTAAGGGAAAATATATATTTGAAAATTGATTCAGATATACATTCTAAAAGAGTGAAATCACAATAAATGAGTTATAGTACACATCTGAGTAAAGATTCAGATATACACGTGAAAGGAAAGCATAACACAGTATTTGTTGCAGCAGGGGACTGAAAACTAAAAGAGTTAAGAGTTGATGACCTTCGAGGGAGTGCTGAATGACAACTAGGACCTATAGATACTTTGGCCCTGGCACTTACTGACTATAGCTGGAGGCTGAGAGGCCAGGGTTGGCCCTGGAGCAGCAGGACCCAGGGTAGGGAACAGGGAAATCAGCAGTTTTGGTATGTATGTGGGGCTGTAGGGAGACAAATTGGATACATCAGGGGTCAAATGGAGGCATCTAGTCTTCATATGCCCTTAAGATATGGGCCAAATTTAAAAAAAAAAGGAAGCCCTGGCTGGTATGGCTCAGTGGCTTAGAGCTGGAGCTCCTTCCCATAGACCCAAAGGACTTGAGTTTGATTTCCGCTCAGGGCACATACCGAGGTTGCAAGTGTGATCCCAGTTGGAGCATGTACGAAAAGGCAACCAATCAATGTTTCTCTCTCTCCCTTCCTCTCTCTCTAAAAGCAATGAAAAAATATCCTCAGAAAGGATAACAAAAAAATAAAATAAAATGATAATATGGCTAATTTTGAAACCGGAAAAGCCAGTGTTCATGCTGCCTATCAGAGACAGGGACTGAACTTTTATGGATGCTTTATTCAGATGGTCAGCGATCTGAGAAGACAGCAGGTTTGTACCCTAACAGACCATCTTAAATTCCATTTTAAACTGGCCCTTTTTATACAGAGAAGACAAGTGTAGGTAAAGGGTTTGGAATTCAGGGAAAAAGTTAATCAGATAAAAGCTGCAGCATTCTTTCATCTGTGTCCTGGGCACAATAGCTTTTTACATACATTGATAACTAATCTTATTAGCTATTACCTGACACCAAAATTTTTGCAACATTTGAGTCCCCCATCATTCCCCCCCGTTAGTTCAAACTAGGGGTGTCCAAACTTTTGGTGTCTCTGGGCCACACTGGGAGAAGAGTTGTCCTGGGTCACACATTAAATACACAAACACTAATGGAAACTGATGAGCACAAAAATGGGTTTTAACTGAATTTACGATTTTGCATTGGGCCACATTCATGGCCATCCTGGGCCACATGCAGCCCAGGGACCACGGGTTGGACACCCGTTGTTTAAACTATCTTATATCTATGAGATCATTTTCACATGGAAGTGCTTATTTTGTTGTTGAACATGTGTCTTAGCATTAGACCGTCTGGTAGGGGCCTTAGGAAAACATTTAACTGCAGATCCACGTGAGGGCCACACTGCAGGCGATGAGAAGCTGTGATAAAGCACAAAACAGTTCCTAGCACAGCTGACAAAAGCTGTACTCTCTCCGGCTGGGACTACATTAATGACTTTTAAGGAAAACATTCCCCTGTCCTTTAGAGTTACCACAGGTCCCCAATTATAAATACCAGAGCAGGTTATTTTCTTATTGATATGCTTAAACAAAGTATAATTTCAAAGCCTTTCTGGGAGTACAAACACCTGTAAGACATGTAGTGAAAGTTTGTTCAGCATGCCTTCTTCCTGCAAGACAAAATTCAGAAAGTTTAGAACATTTTTGCTAAATATACCCAAATATTTTCACCTCTTTGAAAGGAACAAGTTCTCCATAACATGGGCTTAAACAAAAAGTAATGAAAAGAATGTAAGTCATTGTTTCCAAAAGATGACTTTCAGATCTTCTTGAGGTTCCATAGTCCATTGTGCCTCCAGTGATTTCTTTACTCTGGTGTGACGAATTCAAGGTTTTCTTTCTGCCAACTTCACCGTGGTGGGGGTGGTGAGGAGTATGTCCGGGTTCGGTCCGCTTTTCTTCTAGTTGGCTTTCTGGAGGTGCTGTCGTCCAAGTCTTGAGTGGTACTGAAACCGGAAAAAACACCAGAGTTCGGGCTGCTTGTCACTACCAAAACCAATAAGCAGAGACAGCAATTGAATCTTTATAGGCGCTTTATTCAGATGGCCAGCAATCTGAGAAGATGGCGGGTTCACACCCTAACAGACCATCTTGTCTCTTCTTTCCAGGCCACAGTTTTTATAGCAGGAAATAAACAAGGTGGGGTGAGGGGTTTTGAAATAAAGGGAGGAGTTAATTGGATTAAAAAAACAACTCCAGCATTCTCACCCTGGGCGGCAGTCTTTAGCTGTGTCCTGGGCGGTGGTCCTCTCACCCTGGAGTACAATGGCTCAGATTCCATCTTGAGTTGCTTGCAGTCCTGAGGAACAAAGGTGGAACTGCTTACGGTGTCCTGGAGTCAGGGTGGGTCATACCTTCAGTTCCTGTAACAAAACCTTTTACAGGCATTGATTACTAAGCTTATTAGCTATTACTTAAACTAAAATTTTCAAACTCTTTAAGTCCCCTATCAGTACCTCATCTTCAGGCCCTAAGGAGTGTAGTGAACCCGTAGGGGAGAGGTCTCTAATATAAGCAAGGTCATTAATTACAGCTAAGCTCTGACTTAAATATTACAGTTCTTTACCTTCACTTCTTGATCTATATACATGTCTCCCACCCCAATCACAGCCTGAAATGGTCAACTTTACACAATTTCATAAAGACTCAATTGAAGCCCACTTTGAGGAGCCACTCTTAATCTGAGCAGGGCAACAGGTAAAGCCTGATCCCAATGGAGATGAGTTTCTTGACACAGCTTGGCTATATTTTTCTTCAAGGTGTGATTCATCTTCTCTACCTTCCCAGAGCTTGAGGTCTCCATGCCGTGTGGAGTTGCCCCTTGATTCCTAGAAATTTACTAACCTTGTGTGTAATTTCTGAACCAAAAGCAGGTCCATGATCACTACAGATGCTGCTGGGTAGGGCAAAGTGAGGAATTATTTCCTTCAGTAAGTCTTTCACTACCTCAAGAATTTCTCTGGTCTAGCAGAATAGGATTGTACCCACCCTGAAAAAGTGTCAACAAAGACTAGCAAATATTTCCACCCTTGGACCCTTGGCATCTGGGTAAAGTCTATTTGCTAGTCCTCAAATAGCCTCTGTCCTTGGTATTGTTTCCCTTCTTTCTTTTGATGGGGATCTGTCTTGGGGTTGTTCTTCTGGGACACAACCCATCTAGCAATCACTTGTCATATAGCTTTAGAAATTCCAGGACTTGTGAGCCATAATCTAATATACGTGGTTTGTGAGTTCCTTACGTAGTGAGCGGCCTTATGCAAACGCTTCATGACTGGCTCTCCTTACTGTTCAGGAAGCGGTATAACTCCTTTCTTATTCTTTTTTCCATCCACTTTCAGGACCTTCTTCATCAAAACCCCAGCTCTCAGCTTTCTCTAAGTCTGCAGTTGAATATTCAGAATGGAATTACAACAAGTCTAAAATAGGTACCAAAGGCATTATAAACATTCCTTTTCTTTTTTCTTTTTTGCTTTAAAAAGAAAGTCCACTGTGATTTTTATTAGGGGATACAATTCCCCTACAGCCAATATGGCTGGCTCTTTTTACAGGCTTGCTATTTTTTGAGAAACCCTTCTATGGCATTCAGTTCTGTATGCTTTTTAACTCAGAGGCACTGCTACCGCTCGGGGAGTCTGCTGCCATCACCTCGACATCATCTTCATTTTCCTTACAGTGCCCTGGAGGTTCCAACAAAAAGTCTTCACTGTGATGTGGTGGTAATATATTCACTGCCGTATCTCCTGACTGCCAGGGATACTGTGGAGCAAGGACATCTGGCAATCTGCCTGCGGCCAGTGCATCCCCAGGTAAGTGACCCTTCACAGCATCTGTGGAAGGATTGTTCATTTGACCCAATAATTCACTTCTCATCTCTAAATCAGTTGGGTGCGGTCTCCATGGGTCCCCTGGAGCCCAGGCGAGTGGGGCGCACAGGGCACCACTTGCGCTAATCCTATGTGCGTACTTATTTCTTCAGAGGAGATAGCACCTCTTCTTGCCTTTTCTATTGATTTCAGTTTTTCTTTTGCTTGGTATACAGCTGCTGCGAGTATCTGTTCAGCTTCCTTTAACTGTTTTTGTAGTTGCTGAATATCACTCTCTCGCTTCTCAACCTTTCTTCTAAACTTGCACTTCATGATGGATTTTTCCCTGATTAAATGCCAATTTCATTAGTTTTTGAAATTCCCCATCCCTGTGAATGAACAACTCCAGCACCTGGTGTTCCTCTCCAGCCTGTAACAACTCTTGGTTTCTTGAAATTGCCAGCACTTCCATGAGTTCCCTCGAGGAGACCTCCAGGTCCTCCGGTGCAGACAGTGCTGCTCCCGCATGCTGCTCCGGAATGCTGCCCCCCACCCCCACCAGCCAACAGCCCTCGGATCTTTCTCCTTCTCACCCAGCCCAGCTAGGACGCCACCGCGCTTCCCACAGGCCCACCACAGCTTCCATAAACGCTCTTCAGCGGCCTCTTCTGTTGCTCCATCAGCCAGAACGTTTCCTCTAGCCACTTCAGTATCCTGTTTCCGGGCAGTGCATAAATGCCACCTATAAAGGCACCTGAACAGTCTCTAATAATTTTAAAATTTCTGCCACATGCTTAATCTCCTTTTTATTGGAGGTTAATGGTTCTTTCTCCTTCCAGATGGAACCATGTGGTTGCAAAATTAGGAAAGTTTACCCTGAGTTGATACGCACATTCACTCTCTTTTCGTGTGACAACTGTAGTGCCCTCGTCAATGCAATCAGTTCAGCTTTCTGAGCAGATGTTCCTGGCAGCAAGGCCTTGACCTCAACTATTCCTTCAAGAATCACAACTGTATACCCAGATTTTCTGTTTCCTTTGTCCATATAACTGTTTCCATCTGCATAGGCAGTCCGGTCTGCCTCTTCCAGAGGATGCTCCTGTAAATCAATTCTGCTAGAATACACTTCATCAATTATCTCAGCACAGTCATGTATTAGCACAGCTGAGTCAGGCTCCAGGAGAAGAGAGGCAGGATTTAACTCAGAGTTTTGAGGGAGATTTTGGGATTGTTGAGAAGAATGGCTTGGTACCCGCCTCTGCTTCAGCAGTGAGCCACAAATTTCCCTTTTGCTCCAGCAGGTCCAACACTTGGTGGGGCGCATAAACAGTGATAGGCTGTCCCAAGGAAAAATTTCAGCTTCCTGTAAAAGCTTGCAGGTGACTGCCACAGGTCCCAAGCAGGCGGGCCACCCCTGGATAATGTGATTTAGTTTCCTTGAAAAGTATGCGGTGAATTGTGAAATGTCACTAAGCATTTGGGTGAGGACTCCTGGGGCAAATCCCTGCCTTTCATGAATGTGTAATTGAAAGGGCTTTAGTAGGTTTGGAAGCCCCAAGGCCAGTGCAGAAGCCAGGTGTGCCTCCAGAGACTCAAAAGCCTGGGTGCACTCCTTCGTCCGTTCTAAACGGGTACACTCTGGTTCTTTCAGAGCTTTCCCAGTGTAACCGATCTGATGCAGAAAACGGAGCGTGTGCCCATAATATCCAGCAGGCTGGCCCTCTGGCCCTATGCCCACTGGAAGTTTTTGCAAAGGGTAATGCCCTGCCCAGGTAGGGGCTTGTTCTCCACCGAATTTGTTCTCCCTGGTGTGTTCGAGATGGTAAGACCAATCCAGGCTCATATCCCCAGCTCCCTCAGCCAAGCAAGGCTGGAGGGGCCGTGGGAAACCTGACCATGCTTGCAGCTGCCGTATCTACATCTTCCTGGGCCCTCTGCTCTGAGCTTCTGCTACCTTTCACAGGCATATTCCCTTTTCTCTGGACCATTACTCTATCTCCTTTATTCCTGCATCCTTTACATGATTATGTAAACTCATGAAAGTTTCTAGGTAAGGCATTTTGTCCCACTTCCCTGATCTCTGACAAAACAACTCTAGTCACAGTATAATACAGTAATTTAAAGACCCACTCAGCGGCCAGCACTCTCCTGAGTCTAGATTATACAATACATAAGCCAAACAGTATTACAACAAAGCCCACTTTCTTTTCAGTCACAGGTTTATAAGCACAGGCTGTTTCCCAGAATGGAGGCTTTCCCCCTATTCTACCAGACAGAGGTCTGAATGTCAGAAAAACCAGAGGCACCTTAATTAAACCAGAAGACACTTTTTTTTTTTTTACCAGACAGAGCTCTGTAAACCAGAAGGCACCTTAATTTCTGACAATCTAAATTGTGACCCGGGGTCGTAACCTGAACCAGAAAGTGCAGCGATTCAATCAAAAAGGGAAGACGACAGGAGGTGCCCAGTGAAATCACTTGGCAGCTGCTAGGGAGTCTCCCAGTCCAGGCAGCCAGTGCCACTCCCTGCCAAACACCCAAACCTCCTGGAGAGTTGCAAAGTCTGTCCCAGAGCTAAGTCACCAGAATGTGAAACTGGAAAAGCTGGTGTTTGTGCTGCCTGTCACCTGCCAGACCCAATAAGCAGACGCTGGGACTGAATCTTTGTGGGCGCTTTATTCAGATGGTTGGCGATCTGAGAAGAGGATGGGTTTGTACCCTAATAGACCATCTTAAATTCCATCTTAAATTCCATTTTAAACTGACCTGTTTTATAAGAAGAAGAAAAGTGTAGGTAAGGGGTTTGGAATTCAGGGAAAAAGTTAGTCAGATAAAAGCTGCAGCATCTTTCACCTGTGTCCTGGGCAGTGGGCGTCTCACCCTGGAGGACAATGGCTCAGATTCCATGTGATTGCTTGCAGTCCTTCTGAGGTGCAAAGGTTGAACTGCTTATGGTCTCCTGGAGTTAGGGTGGGTCACACCTTCAGTTTCTGAAACAATAGCCTTTTACATGCATTGATCACTAAGCTGATTAGCTATTACCTGAAACTAAAACTTTTCCAACATTGGAGTTTCCCATCAATATTTTTTATAATGAAGAGTTACATGACAAATTTTGGAGCTGCTTGGGATGGGAGACTGAACAAACTGAAAATCTTGCTAAGGGCAGAACTTAATCTCCAGAAAACAAAACTCCTGTTTTGCAATTAAAAGCCTTAAACCCTGACTGGTGTGGCTCAGTGGGTTGGGTGTGGACATCTTGAAAACAGAAGGGTTGCTGGGTCCATTCCCTGTCAGAGCACATGCCTGGGTTGCAGGCCAGGTTCCCAGTTGGGATGTGCAAGAGGCAGCCAATCTATGTTTCCCTCTCACATTGATATTTCTCCCCCTCTCTTTCTCTCTCTCGCTTCCCCTCTCTCTAAAAATATATATATATTTTTAAACAAATCCCTAGAAGGTTAGTTCCTAGGAAAGAGAACAAATCAGAGCTAGGCTGAAGCTAAAAGAAAACTGTGATCTGTGTTACAATGCCCCCAACAGCCCAGGAGCCACACAATAGCAACCCCCCCCTTTAAATCCAATTATAATCCAATGAAAGTTCAAGCCCCCTGCCCCTCAACGCTGGTGTGTCTTTCCACACCATGCCCCTCTTCTTTCTTGGAGAGTAAATAAAACTTTACTCTCTACACTTTCTTCTCTTTGTGAATTCTTTCTTTCTTTAAAGATTTTATTTATATCGGGAATGGGGCGGGGAGGGGGAAAGTTGTGGTGGGAAAATGGAGACAACTGTATTTGAATATTAATAAAAATGATTGAAAAAATAAAAGTAATTGTCTTTTTTTTAAAAAAAGATTTTATTTATTTATTTTTAGAGAGAGGGGAAGAGAGGAAGAGAGGGAAAGAAACATCTATGTGTGGTTGCCTCTT
The DNA here is from genome assembly GCA_004026765.1 of Micronycteris hirsuta. Lineage (NCBI taxonomy): Eukaryota > Metazoa > Chordata > Mammalia > Chiroptera > Phyllostomidae > Micronycteris > Micronycteris hirsuta. Next base: position 4,394 of record PVJI01019517.1, on the reverse strand, counting down.
GTGCGCCCCCTACTGGGGACCTGGCTTGCAACCCAGACATGTGCCCTGACGGGGAATCAAAATGGCAACCCTTTGGTTCACAGGCCACCACTCCACTGAGCCACACCAGCCAGATATCTTTGTGAATTCTTTCACAGCTCCATCACTGACCACCCTATCATGGAACATATATGGTGTGTTTTTTTCCTCCATGGTTCTTTTTTTAAAAAAGATTTCATCTAGCCCTGGCTGGTGTGGCTCAGTGGATTGAGCACCAGCCTGTGAACCAGGGGGTCGCTGGTTTGATTCTCAGTCAGGGCATGTGCCTGGTTGCTGGCCAGTGAGGGATGCACAAGAGGCAACCACACATTGATGTTTCTCTCCCTCTCTTCCTCCCTCCCTTCCCCTGTCTCTAAAAATAAATAAATACAATCTTTAGGGGAAAAAAAGATTTCACTTATTTTTTGGAAAGAGGGGATGGGAGGGAGAAAGAAGAAGAAAAACATCAGTGTGCAGGAGAAACATGGTTCAGTTGCCTCTTGCATGCCCCCAACTGGGGATCTGGCCTGCAACTCAGGCACGTGCCATGACTGGGAATCGAACTGGTGACCTTTTGGTTTGAAGTCCACTGCTCAGTCCACTGAACCACACCAGCCAAGGCTCTACGGTTCTTTATACAAAATATCTGGCAACAATTTCTGGACATGCGAAGACTAAGACCATATGACAAATGGACTACAATTACAATTGAGATTTTGATACTCTTCTAGAGTATGTTACTCTTAATTCAGTAATTAAGCAGATTCAATAATTAAGAAAATAAGACCCTCCCATGTCTGGGCCATGGAGAGGCCTCCAGAGGCCCTCTCCTGCCACCCATGACTACTGCTGCTCTGCCTGTTCCACTTCTGATGGGGGACTCGAAAGTTTTAGTCTCAGTAATAGTTTAATTTAGGACTTTTAATTGCAAAACAGGAGTTTTGTTTTCTGGAGATTAAGTTCTGCCCTTAGCAAGGTTTTCAGTTTGACTATTCAGTCTCCCATCCCAAGCAGCTTCAAAATGTGTCACATATCTCTTCTTTATCACAAATTGATGGGGGACTCCAATGTTGGAAAAACTTTAGTTTCAGGCAATGACTAATAAGCTAGTAATCAATATATGCAAAAAGGATTGTTTCAGGAGCTGAAGGTGTGACCTACCTGGACTCCAGGAGACCATAAGCAGTTCTACCTTTGTGCCTCAGGAGTCCTCAAGCAATCACGTGGTATCGGAGCCATTGTCCTGCAGCAGGAGGTACCCACCACCCAGGACACAGAGAAAGAACACAGATCAAGACCGCTGCCCAGGGCACAGATGAAAGAGTGCTGCAGCTTTTATCTGACCAACTTTTTCCCTGAATTCCAAACCCCTTAGCTACACTTTCCTTCTTCTTATAAAAAGGACCATTTTAAATTTGAATTTAAGATGGTCTGTTAGGGTACAAAACTGCCGTCTTAGATCACTGGCCATCTGAACAAAGTGCCCATAAAAATTCAGTCCCTGTCTCTGCTTATTGGGTCTGGCAGGTGACAGGCAGCACAAACACTGGCTTCTCCGGCTTCACTTCCATTAACAGCTCCTGTGGAAGTGTGGGATATCCTGGGGAAGTCATCCTGTTCTCCCCAAGGCTAAACCAGGTCACGGTGGGCACGCTTCTTTTTCGGGAAGTCCACTCCCCTGTTCATGGCCGCAGCGTTGGGAGTGCCCAGGGCACACGGAGCCTCCCCAGGCCTGAAGCAGCAAGATCACCTGTGACCTGGCTGAGGAAGCCACAAGAAAGCAGCCAGGGGGCCAGCAGAGCAAAGCCAATGGCGGTCTCTCCCACCCCCTTCCTGATTGGCCACCACCAGCCGCCAGACTTCCAGAGGCACTAGGCTCTTTTATGTCCCTGCCCTAACCTACCTCTTTTCCCTTTCCCCGTCCTCACCCTACCCCACGGACTTGGCAGGCTGCAGCAAGCAGTAACAGTTGGTCTCTTTTATATCAAAACAGCAAAACACCAAAAAGGAAGTTGAGAGAGCCCAGCTCTTTACTATATATATTGGACCATGTATATATAGTAGATTCAAGCAAAACTACCAGCCTATTTGACTCCATCCAACAACAGAAGAATATACATTCTTCTCCGAAGTACATTTAATATTACTAAGCCTGACCATATTCTGGGCCATAAAATAAATTTCAATGCATTTAAGGATTAAAATCATACCTTATATTCTCTGACTGCCAAGGTACAAAATTGGAAATCATTAATGAATATCTATAGGAAAACTCATTTTTGAAACAAAATAACACGGTTAACACACTTTTAAATAACCATGGGTCAAAGAAAAAATCAAAGAGAAATTAGAAAACACTTTGAACTTAATCAAGCTAAAAGTACAACATATCAAAATTCAAGGGAAGCCTCCAGAACTGCGAGAAAATTAATTTCTGTAGTTTAAGCCACCCAGTCTGTGTGGTATTTTGTTATGGCTGCCCTAGCAAATGGATATAAGCCCCACACTGGAAATAACCTAAATGCCCATCAACAAAAAAATGAATAAACAGGCCTGGCTGGTGTAGCTCAGTGGATTGAGCACGGGCTGGGAACCAGAGGGTCCCAGTTCGATTCCCAGTCAGGGCACATGCCTGAGTTGCGGGCTGAGTCCCCGTGAGGGCCATGTGAGGAGCAACCATACATTGCTGTTTCTCTCCCTCTCTGTCTCTTTCCCTTTCCCTCTCTCTAAAAATAAATAAATAAAATCATTTAAAAAAAATGAATAAACAAATTTGGCAGATGCCATCCTAATGGCAAAGTTAGCATCACCTCACGATAGGTCATATTGACATCATATACCCCTGACAGGATGCATGGAGAAAAAAACAGCTCGTCTGTGGTCTTCCTCCCCAAGTCCCAGTGAGACAAGCTAGTAAACCAGGACAAGTGGAATAAGGAAACTGAGAGAGTTAAACACCCAAGCACTTTACATCCATCTAGGACATCGCCAAACCCTATCTGCCCTAACCAAGGGCAGTGAAGAGTAAACAGTTTAGGCCCTGGCCTGGTAGCTCAGTTGGTTAGAGCATCATCCTGACACACTAAGGTTGTAGGTTCGATCCTTGGTCAGGACACACAGAAGAATCAACAAATGAATGCATAAATAAGTGGAACATCAAATAAATGTTTCTCTCTCTTTCTCTCAAATCAGTAAATTGAAAAAAAAGTAAATGGTTTACACTTCTCCCAAACCAGAGACTAAGCAGCTTAAATCACCCAATGCAGGGAAATAGAGCATGAAAATCCAGTTAGTGCCCATTTGTGTCAACCACACTGAAAAAGCGACAGATGAAGTTAGGGGAATAAATCTCATTTTGGCCCTGGCTGGTGTGACTCAGTGGACTGAGTGCCAGCCTGCAAAACTGAAATGTCACTGGTTCAATTTCCTGTCAGGGCACATGCCTGGGTTGGGGGCCAGGTCCCCATCTGGGGGCGAACAAGAGACAACCAATTGATATTTCTCTCCCTCTCTTTCTCCCTCCCTTCTTCACTCTCTGAAAATGAATAATTAAAAATCTTTTTAAAAAAAATCTCATTTCGAAGCATCAGCATAAAGTTGATGAATATGTTATTGAGATCATGCCCAAGGCCTCCCCTAACTCCCAGCCTTTAAATCCCTCAGGAACCAGCTCCCAGCCCTCCCACTGACCAGCGCCCTTCCTTCCCCTCGTCTTCCTCCCACCCTCTGAGGGCTGCCCTGCCACCCTCGCTTTTCCTTCTGCCAAGCTCCGAGAGCCCGGCTTTTGCTTCTGTAACTTGTCTCCTGAGACTAATGCAGCCCAGCTGGCTCGCTTCCACTACTTCCGTAACTTTGTAAATAAACTTTCTCTTATAATTTGAGTTTTTGGCTCGGAATTCTTTCTTTGTCGAACTTCAAACTTAAGAACTGAAGTCCAACTCCACCTGTAACAACTGCTGCCACTTTGCTGCCAACATTGCTGGTGACACCGTAACCCCAGTCTACTCATGACACCAGATCAGACAAATCCCAGCGGAGGAACATTCTAAAAAATGCCCGACTAGAACTCTTCAAATATTTAAGTCACGAAAAGCAAGAAAAGACTGTCACAGACTGGAGAAGACAATGACCAAATGACTGGACGCTGGAACATGAATGGAAAAACTTCTGAAATCTAAATACAGTCTATAATTTAGTTAATAGTATTGCTTTAAAGTTCATTTTTCAGTTTTGACAAAGGAGCCATGACCACATTAACATTAAAGGTAAGCTCAATGAAAGATATGATTCTCTTTGCAACTTTTCTGCAAATCTACACTTACCCTAAAACAAAAGTTATTTTTAAAAAAAGTGCATTTATGAACCAGCATTAAACA
>PVJI01019516.1:0-30898 GCA_004026765.1 Micronycteris hirsuta | reverse complement strand
TACCTACAAAGGAATCCCCATAAGACTGTCAGCTGATTTCTCAAAAGAGACCTTACAGGCAAGAAGGGGCTGGAGAGAAGTATTCCAAGTCATGAAAGGCAAGGACCTACATCCAAGAATACTCTATCCAGCAAAGTTTTCATTTAGAATGGAAGGGCAGATACAGTGCTTCTCAGATAAGGTCAAGTTCAAGAAGTTCCTCACCACCCAGCCTTTATTGTATGAAATGTTAAAGGGAGTTATATGAGGTATGGAGGAACATCAACAGGGGAGTGGTTGGGCGAGAGGGTGGGAATGGGGCACAGAACAGGTAGCATAAATGGGAGGTAGACAACAGACAGGGGGAGGGTAAGAATAGTATAGGAAGTGCAGAAGCAGAAGGACTTATGTGTATGACCTATGGACAAAACTAAAGGGTGGGGAAAGGGGGGGTAAGGGGGTGGGAGGCAAGAAGGGGGGGAAAGTGGGACAACTGTAACAGCATAATCAATAAAATATAGGTAAAAAAAAAAGTATTCCGAGTTTTGCCCTGGCTGGGTGGCTCAGTTGGTTGAAGCTTCGTCCTATACACTAAAAGTTTGAGGGTTCGATCCTCTGCCAGGGCTCCTATGGGAAGCAACCTATAGCTGTTTCTCTCACCCAGCGATGTTTCTCTCTTTCCCTTCCTCTCTCTCTGAAATCAATAAACATATCCTCAGGTGAGGATTAAAAAAATGTTTTAATGTACTGAGTTTTTATTAAAACCTCTTAGACTGAATACTTCCTTTAAATGTCCAGGTGTTTACATTTATTTTCACTTGGGTTATTTGAGATTATTTAACATGAATTATTATATAGATAAGTCTCCACTATTATACTGGAGCTGATAATTGTCCTCTTCCATATCTGCTTATATATCCATAATGCTCTATAAAACATTTATATTTTATCAACAAAATATTCTTTAGAAATTCCTAACAGGACAGACATTGTCCTCTATTTTTTTGTAACACCCAAGAATCTAGCATTTGAGATAAATAACTAATATAAGAATATAATTATTCATTCTTAGGATTATTTGGATTTTGGAATTTTTCTCTGTATGTGACTACTTTCTACTTAGCAGGAAATAACGAGGCAACTTGTTGAAATGGAAAAAGCACAAAATCTATTTTTAAACAATGTTTGACTCTTTGTACTGTTATTTATTTGCTATGATCTCATGTGAGTTACATAAGTGATCTTCGTCTATGTCCTCATCTATCAATGGTAATATAAATAGTAATTTCGAGAGAAAGATAAGAGTATATCACCAAAAGCTATTTGAATTGTAAAACACTCTACATAAATTAATATTTATCAAAGCTTCCTTTTTGTTATGTATAGGATCAGAAAATGTGGTGCTAATTGGTTTAAACATAAAGGTTCGATTTGGGGGAAACGATATACATAAAGGAAGATTCCGTGCGGGAATTTAGGTTGGAGAAAGGAGAGAAAAAGAGAGGCCTTTCTCCTTTTGCGACGGAAGCTTTGACTCTCTTTGTTTTCACTTCTGAATAGTCAAAGTTAATTAAGAGAACCCCTCAATCTCTCCCTCCATCTCTCTTTCCTAGGTGTCTATCCACTCCATCATTTTAGACCGGCTGTGACCTTGAGCTAAAGGATGCAGCCAAGTCATCCAGACTCTATAAGACAATGTATCATCATCACTGCTGGAGAAGTCTTCTTAGATGCTTTATACCTGATCACCTCTCCGCCCACAGAAGTTTAATACCACAGATTTAGTGTCTATCTATTTCTGTACCATGGCCCTTTGTAGAGCCAGAAACCATTGTAACTAGCTAAAAATATTTTTGGCCCTAAGTACTAATTTTCACCCTCTACAGGGGCATTATTGCCTCCATGAAGAACCTATGTTGTGGGGACAGAGAGAATTAGTACTTCAAGCTCATCATCCTCCTTCTATCCAATCTTACAATGAGGCTCTCCTTAGCTGAAAGCATGGAGTCAAGGGAGTTCACAGATAAAGTCTGTGCAAGTCAACCTCCTAAAACACAGAGCTGGGTAAAGAAAGATGAACAGTGGGTCTAGATGGGTGAATAGAAGGCATTAACATAGACAGTAAGCCAATAGTCATAAAATACATTTTCTTGGTACAATGGTTTTTGAGAACAGGCAAAGTCAAAAGTCAGAGAAGCTGTTGTTTTAGAGGAAACAGAGAAGACAGGAAATCAGAATACTAAACAGAGTTTAACATAAAAAGAATAAACGACAATGGTTAGGCCAACTCAAGACCTAAGTCTTCTTTCCAGTCCTAATGTGCAGGAGGCCTCAGACATCATGCTGTAATTGACACTCTCCTGCTGGCATCTCGATGCGTTCTTCGTTCATTGCAGTTTTGCCTGGAATGTGGCCCAAACAGGTTAAGTACAGTATTTCACTTAATAGAAGGATAAATGAGACACAGGAGAAGTTGATGGGGAAGAATTAGAACTTGCATCTAAATCTCGAATTTACCCCAGGGCTTTCCTGGTATACTGCAGTATACATCTACATTTCTCTGGATGACACAAATTGTCCAACTCTTTCCTGAAAGCTTCTATTAATTCTTTCCCATTTCCTTTGCTTTCCCTTCAGATTTTACAAGTATTATTGTGTTATAAAGTTTAACACTGGAAAATCATACCTAATAAATTATTCTCAAGCATTCACATATTTGACTAGTTACAAGTGACCTCAAGTTTTCATGCTTTATAGTAATTTGTAATTTTTCTGGGGCTATTTGTGTTACACGGTGGCTGTCATTAGCTAGCAGCTAAGATTAGCTTACTATTCTGCATTTATATTCAAATCAGCTTTGTGTTTAGCAAATTTTATATCCATTCACAAAGCTACTCATAAACACAAAGCCTTTGTGTATGATAATTTAGATAGTCATTTTATGGCAAAAATTAGGCATTATGGTCATATTTGGAAATTGAAGGATTTTAAAGGATATGGTTAAGAGTCCACTGTAGTTGAAAATCTAAGGCTGTGAAACATAAAAGAATGGTATTTCTGCCTTGGCCAGGTGACTCAGTTGGCTGGAGTGTTTTCCCGTATGCCAAAATGTTGTGGGTTCAATCCCCGGTCAGGGCACATATCTAGGTTGCAGGTTCAGCCACCAGTCAGGACATGTTCAGGAAGCAACTGATCCATGTTTCTCTCTCACATCAATGTTTCTCTCTCTCTCTTTCTCTGTAATCACAGTCACCTCAAATCATTAATTTATTCACTAATTTAGTTATCCTATAAGCTTTATTAACTGTCTTATAGATAAATAGGGCTAGTCTACAGCCATATCACCCTGAATGCACCCAATTTTGTCTGATAAATGGTGCTAATTCTGTTCTACTATAGCGAATTGGATGAAAGGGTTTACCACCTCTTTCTCTCAAAATTTTATTGAAATAGTATTAAAGTAGTAAATAGGAGAATGTATTCATAAAATATTCAGAAACAAAAGTGTGAACATCAACAGATAAGAGAGTTTAATGAATCTGGAAAAGATAGAGAGTAGATGGGAGCACGTTGATGAATAACTTGGAGTCAAAGAATCTACAGACCAAAACCTGCCTGAGAAACTTAACGTGGTAGTGACCATGGCTATTTCCTGCCAAGTCCTGAGAAACTTCAGATTCTCTGTTAGAAACTTTAGACAACTATACTTGAACAACAATAAAATAATTTAAAAAAAAAAGAAAGTTTAGAAAAGTGGGACAGAAATTGAGGTGATTATGTGAAGCAAAGTCTACAGATGAGCTGAGCAAGTTTCCTTATTTGTATCCCCAGGTTAAAAACGAAGGGACCGATTTGCCAGAGAAGGACAACATTGTCTAGTGTGGTGGTTATTCTCCCTCAAATTGAAAGATAGGAGAGAAGAAAACTTCCTGCCCATTTCTTCAGTTAAAATGAAGATAGTCAATAGATTACTTATATTTGTCAAATAAATGTTATAAACATTGACAATGTTAATGCAATAGTCTTACTGACAGAAATGGCAATTGGGAGCTGCGAACCGAGTGATGGAAGGAACTAATCTCCTCATTTTACAGTGGTTGCGAGATTTCATCTAAAAATGTGGAAATAAAAAATAAGAGTTAAGTCGGTATATTATTTAAAATTCTGAATGTAAAATATTGTGGTTGGCAACCTCTAAGACAGCCCCCAGTGATCCTCGCCTTCTGGTCTTCACATCTTTATGTAATCTCCTCGCTAGATTTGTTCACTAACTTCTAAGGACTACAATACAACAGAAATGATAGGATGACTCTTGAGATTAGGTTATAAAAAAAGATCGACTTGTACCTTGAGTGCTTTCATGGATTGCTCAGATGCCAGGTTGTGAGACAGTCCTGTGGAAAGGCCTGCAAAGTGATTTCTTCCCTTTGGTTAGGCTCCATGCAAGGCTGAATTTCTAGGTAATTTAACCGAAACCTTATGAGAAATTCTGAGTCAGAGACACTCAGCTAACACATTCCTGACCCAAAGAAACCATGAGAGAGTAAATTTTGTTGTTATATTTTTTGCATTATCTATTTATTATGTCAGTAATTTATTATGCAGCAATAATGAATATATGTTTCCATACATATTTACATATACACACATATATAAATTTTCTATTGACTTTGCAAATAAATTATGCCACATAAAAGTTTTAATTTTGTATAGTCAAATATGTCTCATTATTTTTTCAGAAATTTTAGTTTTTCTAGCCATACATATAGTATACTAGATTTTTATGTAACAGTGTTTTTAAAGTTTTACATTTATAATTTTAATCCACATAAAATATATACATTTTTTGTCTAAAATAAGGTCCAATTGACTTTTCCAATATGTCTAGTCAGTTTCGCCAATAAAATTTGTAAATATTAGACTAAGATTTGTTTCAGAAGCCTACTCCATTCTGCAGATCCATTTCTCTTCCTATACCAGTCTTAGTAACTTGACGAATGCACGCTCCAGCTAATTAGTAAAGCAAGTTCTGACCTGATCCAAATTGCTTTTCCGCTTTACATTCAGTCTATAACGTACAGAGAGCTCAAGAACGACAAGAAGATGACAGCTCAATTTAAACATGAGCAAAGAACACAAGAAAGGTTGTTTACTAAAAAAATCCAAATGACCAACAAACGTAAGACTATGTTCAAATTCTTCAATAGTCAACAATATCCAATTAAATTAACAATGAGATATAATCTTACCCCATCCAACCAACTAGCAACAATTTAAGAGTTCTAATATTTATTTCTGGTGAGGATGCAAAGGAAAAGGAATTGTTTCACCTTGCTTTACTCACCTTACCTTACTTACAAGGAACTGAAATATGCATTGTTTCAGGCTTTTGGTAATCTATCTGGAGTTAGCTGAGAGAATTTTAAAAAACAGTATAACTAACCTACTAATTCCATTCCTAGAAATCTATATCATAGAAATAAATCAAGACGTACTGAAAAATATTTGTACAGAATGTTTATTGAATCAATGATCACTGTGGCATAAAACTAAAAATATGTTTCATGCTCATTTGTAAAGGAATGATTCAATAAGTTATAGTACATGTATATTATGAGATTTGCAACTATTTAAAAAGAATCCTTTGAAATTAAACCAGAAAAAAATTGTTGAATGAGAAGAGAAAAATGCAGAAAAAGCACAGGTAACATGATCTCAATTTTATGTAGTAAATAATGACCAAAAATGCCCTGGCTGGTGTAGCTCAGTGGATTGGGCGCGGGCTGGGAGCCAGAGGGTCCCGGTCCGATTCCCGGTCAGGGCACATGCCTGGGTTTCAGGTCGGGTCCCCAGTGGGGGCCATGTGGGAGGCAACCATGCATTGCTGTTTCTCTCCCTCTCTGTCTCCCTCCCTTCCCCACTCTCTGAAATAAATAAATAAAATCTTAAAAAAAAATAATAATAATGACCAAAAAGATCTACATAGGCATCATTTCTTTGCTTGTAGGACCTTAAAAAGAAAAAAAAAAGACCATGCAGGCTGAAACCATGCAACTGATCTTAACAAGCAATGCAGAAAACTATTCCAAAATCTTTAAAAAATTTAGTCAAAACATTCAAATCTCTGTTACCCTCAATTAGTTGTAAATGTATACAGAAATAAACTTATTGTAAAAATCAATATTTAGCACACTGTAAATGAAAACATTAGGAGAGTTAAGAGTTAAAGTATTTTATTTCTTTACTTAAAAACTCATTAAAACAAAGTTATTAGAATAATTGAAAAAGTGTTGCCCTCTTCTCATTGGATAACTACGATATGGAGCATGTATCTATTCAACGCTTTGCGAACTGTCACACTTCTAAGTTCGAATCAGCTTCTGACATTTTATCCTTCACTCACGCAATGCTGTGAAATACCCCCAGAAATGCCTTTAATAGGAAGTTTTTCTTTGGTTCGTGTCACTTCCTCAGGGATATCATTCTTTTCATCACAATCATGTTCATTGTTTATGTCAATAAGTCCATCCTTGTTAAGTTCCTCTGGCTGCTTAGCAAGAGTCTTTTAGATGGCAGCATCGTCAACCTTCCCACGGCTAGCCGTTTCTTTTACAACTCTGCTAATGTTCAATTCTACTTTCTGTGCATGAGCCGAAGAAAACAATATGCAGTGACCAACCACCAACAGACTTTGAAAGAAGCAATGTGATTAGTCAGTGATCATGATGTGTATTTGTTATTTACATGGCGATGTGTAGACTGACAAGCCAGCAGTGAAGTTTGCACTTCGTGCAATCATTCATAGTTTATATTCCATGGCAAGTGAAATTTGACTGTGTTGTTTGGGCACTGGTGTTATTTAACTGAACTGTGGTACGTGAAACCCATTTATGTAGGAATTGTACAAAGAAAACTTCCTATATATAAACACATGTGTGTGATTACATAATCATGTCTTTTTAAAAGTTTTTTAATTGTGCAAAAACATAGAACTTAAAATTTTACCATTTTAACCATTTAAGTGCGCCGTTCAGTAATATTGAGTGTACACGGATTTACGTTGTACAACAGATCTCCAGAACTTTTTCATCTTGCAGCACTGAAACTCTATATCTGTCAAGCAATGTGTATGTTTTATACAATAATGTAATCATGAAGAAAGACCAAAGGATTCTTAATAGGCTGTAAATATTTGTTAATGGCAAGAGACAATATTTCTAAATTGAGAGATACAGAATTCAGCAAAAAAAAAAAAACAAAAAGGAAAAACTGCATTAAGACAAAACATATATTATAGTATCACATTTATATACCTATGATAAATGTAAAAATATTTGTGTATATATATGTGATTAAAAATAAAGGTAACTTATTGAACAGAAATAAAAATTAAATTAACAAAAATTAGGACGAAAAGATAGTAAAAAGAGTAGAATTAAGCTAATTTTCTCATCTTTCATAATAGAATCAGTTGACCCTTTTGAGTACCAATAAAATGAAAAAACAAGGCATAAATATAATATTCAGTATTACAGAGGTAATGACCAGAAGAACTTGAAATAAAAACAGCTAAATGTGGTTATCTTTGTCAAATAGAACTGGGAGTAAAGAATGAGAGATTTTTGTGTAAGTGTACCAGTTTTTTAATCCATCCATCTTCTGATGGGCACTTAAGCTATTTCCAGTTCTTGCCCATTATAAATAGTGCTGCTATGAACATACAGGTGCATAAGTTCTTCTGAATTGGTATTTTGGGATTCTTAGGCTCTTTTCCCAGCAGTGGAACTGCTGGGTCAAAAGGCAGTTCCATTTTTAATTTTTTGAGGAAATTCCATATGTAGCATAAAGAAAGAGGAAGGAATTCTTATGCTTTGCAAAAGCATGAATGGAACTGGAGACTATTATACTAAGTGAAATAAGCCAGTCAGTGAAAGACAAATACCATATGATCTCACTCATAAGAGGAATCTAATGAACAAAATAAACTAATAAGCAGAACAGAACCAGAGACATGGAAACGGGGAACAGACTGGCAGCTGCCAGAGGAAAGTGGGGTAGGGGAGAACAATGGAAAGAACGGGAAGGGACTAGTCAAAGAGCACGTATGACTGACCCACGGACATGGAAAACTGGGTGGGAATGGACTGTGGGAGCAGGGGGTGGGCTGCATGGAGGAAGGCAAAGGGGGAAAAGTTGGGACAACAGTAATAGAATAAACAAAAATTACAACAAGATTTTCAGCATAAAAAAAGAATGGGAGACTTTTATTTGGTGCTTTATAATCTTCTGTTATATTGGATTTTTATTACCATATTTATGTTATCTCTATAATTTTAAAAAGTGGTAAACTTAGTACAAATTTCTTTGATGCTTACAATTAAGTTCGACACCACAGAAGAATTAAAGTACCACACAGGCCATTATCATTCAACAGTATAATTACCAATTTTGAAATTATATATATATATATATATATATATACATATATATACATATATATATGGCATATAGTATAATCATTTTTCTTTAAGAAGTGAAGTTTAGTAGCGGCATTAAGGAAGAGAAAGGAGGCACTGCCTCTAAAACTTCTGTGACCAGTACGCAGACGGGACGGTCTAACACCATAAAATACTAAGATGAATTAAGGTAAGTAGCAGGACAGCAGTAAGAACATTAACCTAAAATTTGAAACCAATTTAAATATTCTATGGTCAGCTGTATTATATAATGGAAAACCATGTCAGTTTCTCCTTAAGTGGATCAAGGCACTTCAGCATTACTAGTATTAGGCCGACTTAATAGAAAAATGGATCCTGATCTAAAAGGTTTTCTAGAACATGCTTGAAGTGGAGTAATTTTAGTAGAAGTCATTCATTTATTTCAAAACTAGCCACATTTAAATCATGGCTTTAAATATAATCGTGGGCACATTTCCAGATATCCAGTGAATGTTTGAGTGTACATGAATATGGGAGGGGGAAGTGATTGAATTTGCCAGAATTTATGAGTAAAGATCCAATAACCTCTTACAGATGTTAAATACCTCAGCGAGCATGAGAGTGTGGTAGCAGCTGTGTTTGTTTTCCTGCTGCTGCTGTTAGACAAATACATTTTGGTATTTTTGCACGGAGCTAAAGACTGATGTAGATTTTTCATTTGTGCATGATGCGAGGTTGTGGTTGGTAATAGGTATTTTTCTAAGTTTTGGTGTTGAAAGATGACATATTAATGTGAGAAATTAGATTTTGTTTACCAAGAGAAGATTCGATTACACTTTCTCAGTACTAATATTCAGTATGACTCATGCAAATGGACAGAAAGAATGAAGTAAATCAGCAAGCCACATGTCAGAGAACATCTGTTGTCCCACTTATGCATGGTAATTAAGGAAAATAAACTATTTGTTTGGTCCCAGGTATCTCTGAATGCATGTGAAATCCATCTTGCAGGTAGGAAGCTTTCTTTTCCAGGGATAGTATAAAGACTTTGATTCCTCAAAGTTAAAAAAATGACAAAAGAGTGGGGGAGAGTGATGGGGGGGCGGGGAGGATAAATCGTGTGTTTAACATGCTTGCTTCATGAAAAAGAAAGATTAAATATAGACAGAAGAGATTTGATGAATCAATAAACACACACAAAAACTATATTTTCAGTTACATAATATATTTTGAAACCACAAGAACCTACTTTAAACACAAAAATCATTGACCATGATTAAAAATAGTTTGTCACAAATTTAGTTTTCAAGGTATAGTCCATATTAACAAAAGTAACTCAGAAAAGAATTAAAGTCGTTAAACAGACGATTGTCAAAATGTTTAGCTTTAAAGAAGACTGGCTGTTTATATTGATGACTGGCCAATTCTCCATATTACTCTGACTGTGTAGTGAAAACAAAATATTGATTCTATGTTTATATTTTTCTTTTACCAATTCTCTTGTCTACAATGAATCCCATATTCAGCTCTTCCTTGAAATTAAAGTTAATTCCCTTCTCAACGAGGTTATGGAGAATCTCTTTCTACTCAATAAACTTTCAGTAACGCATAGGCTAGGTGTAACCTGGATGCTTATGTGTAAAGAAAGGAAAGTCTGGGATACGGTTCGAGAAGCTGAATGAGAGAGGCACAGAAATAAAACAGACTGGACACCTGAACAGGTAATGGCCAGTAGGGAATGCCTATAAAAGGGTTTGTTTTAGGCTTTTTAGGAAAGTTACATTTGGTAAATTTTTGAAATTCCCTCTTGTTATCTCCAAATCTTTGGAAGAGATTGGTTTATCATTACAGACTGTTCACCTGTACCGAGGGGAATTGAGGAACAGACCAAATCTCTACAAACAGTGTGAGCTGTCTCAACCTGTGAAAACCGGCTCCGGAAACGCAAGCTTCTTGTCACTTGTCCTGCCATTTGTTCTTCAGCTCTCTCTCAACCATTCTGCACACGGGTTTTGTAGAAAAGGTTTAAAGTCAACCAGAATCACTGTGCAGTTCATACATAAATGTTAAAACTGTATCAGTAAATTAATGACAAAATTGTTTATACTCCAGAGTTCACACTAACATTGGGAACTGTAAAAGGAACTAATATTTATTGAATGTCTACAATTTAGTGTTAATCATCTCATTTCATCTTCACAACTGTGGGTAAGAAAGATTAAAAAGTACAACCATTGGGGTGACAAGTCAAAACCAGTGGGTTTTATGTGGTAGTTTCAGTTTGGCCCACTCAGAATACTGTTCTGTCCCACTGTTTCATTGGTGAGGGCATCCCAATTTCTTTTGGGGATCTCCACGCCAATCCCTTGTGGATTGGATGTATCATCCATCCTATCATCCCACTTGTGTAACTTCATCTGTCCCCCGCCCTTCCAGGCCCTGCCTCGATAGACCTAGGCATTTCACTCAGGTCTGACTCACCAGAGACTTCTCTGAGTCTTTATTTTCTTGAGTTAACAAAGCATACTGGCTAAGCCACTGTAGTAGGAGAGAAGGAGGAAACCGTAGAAAAAGAGACAGAGAAAAGTGGGTATGAGATGTCAGGAAAAAAGGGAGAAGGAAGGTTCTGGTTGGCTTGAGTCACTAGCAGGACCAGCTTTAAGGGTATGCAGCCTGTATATAGGGTTCTGAACTTGAAAAGGCCTTGCACATGAGGTTTAATGCTCTGCTGTTGCAAGCTTGTGATTCTTAATAATTTTTAAACAAGGCTTTTTTACTTTCCAAATTATGGAGCTAGTTCTGATCTTCAGGTTCAGCTCCTGAGATCTAATTCTTTCTATTATGTGAACTTCCCTAGTATTTTTCTCTGCTTTGTAGGAAAATAAAGTGTCCTTCTGTGCTTAAGCTAGTGTGAGTTGAGAATCTGTGACTTGCAGTGGATACAATTCTGGCAAATATATCTCCAAACCCACTCTTTCTATCAGTCCTCAGGTTGTGATAGCTTCAACCCTTGATTATCTCTGAAAGATAAATTATTATTCACTTATGATTTGTGACATAGTTTTAACACTAAATGTTGTTTTTCTGTCATCTGTCATGTTTTCAGCTAACTTTACAACATCAATTAAATAGTCCCTGGAATGAAAAATGTTAACAGTTTCTAATATGTATTTTAGTATATAATATAAATATTTAAAATAGATTCTTAAAATACAATGCACAATATATAAATTATAATGAATGTTTTTAAAGTGATGTCCAGTTTACAAAATGCTTTTGCATACAATATATTACTATAAGGTTTTCTGTTTTGAATAGAACTACTGGGCCACTAATAGATAAACCATTCACCTGGTA
Source organism: Micronycteris hirsuta (assembly GCA_004026765.1). NCBI lineage: Eukaryota > Metazoa > Chordata > Mammalia > Chiroptera > Phyllostomidae > Micronycteris > Micronycteris hirsuta. The sequence continues at coordinate 19,124 of PVJI01019516.1, read as the reverse complement.
ATGGGTACATTTTGATGTTTGAAACTTTTGAAACCAAATGAAAGGGGTATCCCACTGCCCCATAAAAGCATGGTTTATCTACATCTGAAATTCAGTTTGTGGTGCTGCTCATCATGTTAGCAGAGCATGCCAAATTCAAGAATTACCCATATGTGATCACCAACATGGGGTTCCGGTGCCGTTGCATGGAATCAAGACTCAAAGACAGGAATGCTTTCAACTAGAGTGAAGGATAAGGGATGACATGACCAAACACATGAAGTCATATGTACTGATTAGAGCTTTAAAAAAAAGAACAGGTACTTCACATTCTGAAATACTAGAATGAGATCCTGTCCTCTGAAACCTCAGTCTAGAAAGTTCAGTTGAACTACGAGTATAATACTGCTTAATTTCAAAAGCATTTGGGTACATGTTTACTAAAAGTAAACAGACTAGGCCTGAACATTAAGGTTGAACATAAATTTGATGGAAGGCTAACACATGTTTCCTTAGTCTTGTGGTTTTATCTGTCAAAAATAGTCTGGGCTAGGGTCCCCAGGGTGCTCATTTACCCTGAGAAAATTCACGGGACATTGTTGTACTGAAATTGTCCTTCCGGCATCCTCCGAGGCTCTCCTCCTTTCTTCCTTTGCAGAGTAGTTTGTTCTTGCTCAAGAGCACTATTCAGAAAACAGATACAGTGCCACTTCTACTTGTCATAGAGTGAATGAAGAGAGGATGTTTTATTTTGTTTGAAACAGTTCACTCCCTCCTGTTAGTAAGAGGTAAAAATTAGGTTTAGGGATTCATGTCACAGAGAGAGGTGAGAAAGAGAGTTATAGAAATGGCAAGACCTTAAAATGAATTCAGAATTTAGTAACCATCTGAAGGACAACAACAGATGGCAAGTTTAGAGGTGTACAGATATAAATGGGGGAGGTCAGATGAATTTCGATAGCAATTGCAGAACTGCGTGATAGTTTTGAGGAATAAGGAAGGGAGGAGAAACCATATGGTAAGATGATAATTAGGCTCCAGCATTTGCCTTTAAGAAAATAAAAATCTTGGAAACTTATTTTTGAAGACACAACCTAAGGTAAAGGAAAAAGATTTATTGGAAAAGAAAAGAAAGAGAGATGGCAATATAGGTCTAAATTGCAGAATTTTGAAGAGATTTTGCAGTAAAATTAAAACTAGGAAAGTGAAGAAAATAAATACATTGTAATTTAAACAACACAGGACTATGAATTGGGCTTCCTAATTATAGGAATAGTAGAATAGCACTAAGAAATTGAACAGTGCTCCCAAAGAAATTGTTTATAAAAACTAATCAAAAACATTTGACACTGAACATATACTAATGAATTCTCTACTTCATAAAATGCAGATCTCTTCTTCATGTACAGGACGAAATAGTAAACATCTTAAAGTGCAGAGAAAAGTCTCTGCTGAGCATGGGCGACTGGCTAAGTGCATTAAAAGCTTGCTAAACTCAGGGATCACTCCATTCCCTACGTTGGGCCAAGTTTGTGTCTTTTAAGATCAACAGAAGAGAGACTTATGAAATTAAGCAACTGGTCAAAACATTTTTCCACTGCCAATTATCTAGTAAGGCAATCTTGCCACATCGGTCTGTGGCAGTGTCTGCTGGACAGCTTTCCCCTCTTATTCTTTCGGAGGGGTGGGAAGGTGGAGCAGCCGGACTTTAAGCCCGGGGAGTAAGTAGACTGTAATGACCTGTTCAGAGAGATTCTGTGGCAGCTGCCGGCAGAGTGTGTGGAAGGATCAGAGTGTGGTTTGAGAAAGCAGTTAGAGGCCGAATCAGCCCTGAAAGTGAACGGGGGCAGGGGCTGGTCAGAGGCAGGGGCAACGGTGCTGAGAGAATGGATGTGAGAGGTACGAAGTATATTAAAAATGAGAAGTGGCAGGAATCAGAGGCTGGATGTGAAGCCAGGTTTCTGTGAGGTAACTGGGCAGGCCCTGTTGCTATTCATGAAGGTGAGCATCCTGGGTGAGAGGCAAATGGGAAGAGGAAAATGCCGAGTTCACTTTCACATGTGTTGACTTTTGGGTGGCTGTGGGACAGCCTCATGTTTTTTTTATTTCTTGTTCTGACTGCCAAGCTTCTAACGATATTCTCTTCATGAACTAATATACGCTTGAAGTCAAAGTTATCAATCTTTTAACCCAGAAAAAAACCCAGCAACTTCCCAACATGTGCTAATTAAATTAGTTTCATTCTTAGAAGAAGGACTTAATTTCACTCCTCCTTTTCCAGATTTTGGGATGGCCTCACTTTTTGCCCTACACCACCTCGAGTTGGGAGCAATCTGTCAAAGAGAAGGAAAAGGCAGAGAGGACGTCTGGGCTTTCTGTCTGGAGGACTGAGGAGTAGTGGTGGGACTGGCTGACATTGGCAGTTGAGGCTGGGACTGTGAGAGGTTCAGTTTTGTTAATATTTAAACTGGGAATATCCAAGTAGAATTGTGATTTCTTAGAATGTCAGATTGGATGGGACTTTCAAGGAGAAGAAAAATTCACATTTATTGAGCATATAATAATATTCTAAGCACTTTGCTAGAATACTTTGATATATTGCCTCAATTAATCTTGATAATATGCTTATAAATTATATCTCCTGTATTGTAGATGAAAATAGAAATTCTCAGAGGATAAGTAGCTCAAAGTCACTCGCTATTTAGTGGGTTATTTAGAGCATTTGGAGCATGGGAGGGGAGCCGCTATCATCCTTCGTACCCCATTCCAAAAGCATGAAAAGTGGTTCTTACGGGGCAAAAAATGGTCACTTTTTATGTAAAGAAATGATATACATATTGCACTTAACCAAATATATAGTATATTTAAAGTAGAATTTCACTGGGGGAAGTAGGAAAATGTCTACAAAGACTCTTTAAGGGCTGATAATAAAAGGTTAAGAAAAACTGATTGAGATCCCATTTCATTTATTGAAGTTTTTACTTTTTCTTCTTTTTTTGCAGAATTCCTTTTTGCTTCACATGAAACCCCATGTCAACAATAATACAGATGACAAGTGAAAACAGTGTTGGTTTAAGTGTTGCTAGGGCGAGGGGTCAGAATTATCTTGTTCCTGATATCTTTTCCCTCACTTTCTGGAGAGGCCCTTAAGGTACCGATAAGAAAGCTTAGAGCTCCGAGGAACACAATTTGCCCTCTTCATTTTGCAGAATACGCTAAGGCGAGCTTGTAAGGTGTAAGCATTCCTTCCTCCTGTCACTTTATTGTTTGGAAGTCACACGCACAGTGGAACTGAATCAGGCTTCATACTCTGAGGCATTCCCTGGGGTAAGGCATTCTATCACACTGGGTGGCACAGAAGAGAAAGATGGTCTGAGCGGAAGTCAGGCGCAGAGTATTTAGAGAGGTGATGAGAGACAGGAGTGAGAGGAGACGTTAAAAAAGGATGCTCATTACAAGAAAAAAAATTTTATGTGTGGTGATGGATGCTAAATAGACTTTTTGTGGTGATCATTTTGCAATATATACAAATATCAAATCATTATGCTGTACACCTGAAACTAATATAATGTTATATGTCAACTATGTATCAATAAAAATAAATCTAAAAAAGGATACTGTAATCAATAGCAGCAAATGGAGAGTTTATTAAAGATTGAGAATAAAGATCTGACAGTATAAAATTCTCTGGTGACTTATGAGCACAGTTTCAGGCTTGTGTGTTTCAGAGCTCGATTTCACCGGAAATTGTAAATATTTCAGTCATCATCAGCAAAATGGTAAGAATGCTTACTTTGCTAAATATTGCAAGTAAATTTGCATTACCTTTTCATAACCAATAGAGACATCAATACATTAATCACACCAAATTGACAAAACAGGTTTTAGTCTATTGCATTAAGTAAGATGGGTTCAACTAAAGAATTGAACACAAAACAAGTGATACACACAAATGAATGCCTTCAGGAGAGATTTCACTTAGACAGGTTTTACGTCTGATTTCATAGACTGTCCCAAAACCACAATTTACCTGGGGTAAAAAGTGCAAACATATATGGTGATAAGAAAGAGACATAGATGGGACTTCCGGCCAAGATGGAGGTGTAGGTAGACACACTGTGCCTCCTCACATGACCAAAAGGACAACAACAATTTAAAAACAAAAAAACAACAAGAACTGACAGAAAATTGAACTGTATGGAAGTCTGACAACCAAGGAGTTAAAGAAGACACTTTCATCCAGACCTGTAGGAGGGGCAGAAATGGGCAGCCAGGCAGAGAGGACTCATGGTGAGGTGGCAGACTGTGAACCAGGTTGGGCAAGGCAGCAGTTGGTGGACCCAGTGAAGTGGTGGCTTGTGGACTGTGTGGTCCCACATTCACATGCAGATAAACAGGGAGGAAAAACTGGGGAGTGAGACTGCACAGTCCAGGGTTCCAGCCCAGGGAAATAAAGCCTCAAGCCTCTGACTGAAAACACCTCTGGGGGTTGAGGCGGCAGAGGGAGGAACTCCTAGACTCCCAGGAGAGTTCATTGGAGAAACTGACGGGGTCCTAGAATGTCAACACACCCACCCACCTGGGAATCAGCACCAGAAGGGGCCAATTTGATCGTGGGTAGCAGGGAAAGTGACTGAAAACCAGCAGAGAGCAGAGCAAGCAACACTGTTCCCTCTCGGACCCTTCCCCACAAACAGTGTCACAATGCAGGGTTGTGTTGTGGGTTACCCCGCCCTGGTGAACACTTAAGGTTCTGCCTCCTTATTCATAACAGGTGTGCCGGGACAAAAAAAAAAATGGCCCAAATGAAAGAACAGATCAAAGCTCCAGAAAAAATACATCTAAGTGACGGAGAGATAGCCAACCTATCAGATGCACAGTTCAAAACACTGGTAATCTAGATGCTTACAGAATTGGTTGACTATGGTTGCAAATTAGATGAAAAAATGAAGGCTATGCTAAGTGAAATAAAGGAAAATGTACAGGGAACCAACAGTGACGGGAAGGAAACTGGGATTCAAATCAATGGTGTGGACCAGAAGGAAGAAAGAAACATTCAACCAGAAAAGAATGAAGAAACAAGAATTCAAAAACATGAGGAAAGGCTGAGGAACCTCCAGGACATCTTTAAACGGTCCAACATCAGAATCATAGGGGTACCAGAAGGAGAAGAGGAAGAGCAACAAATTCAAAACTTATTTGAACAAATAATGAAGGACAACTTTCCCAACCTGGCAAAGGAAATAGACTTCTAGGAAGTCCAGGAAGCTCAGAGTCCCAAAGAAGTTGGATCCAAGGAGCAACACACCAAGACACATCATAATTACATTACCCAAGATTAAAGATAAGGAGAGAATCTTAAAAGCAGCAAGAGAAAAGGAGACAGTTAACTACAAAGGAGTGCCCATAAGACAGTCAGGTGATTTCTCAAAAGAAACCTTCAGGCAAGAAGAGCCTGGCAAGAAGTATTCAAAGTCATGAAAGGCAAGGACCTACATCCAAGATTACTCTATATAGCAAAGCTATCATTTAGAATGGAAGGGCAGATAAAGTGTTCCCATATAAGGTCAAGTTAAAGGAGTTCATCATCACCAAGCCCTTATTATATGAGATGTTAAAGAGACTTACCTAAGAAAAAGAAGATCAAAACTATGAACAGTAAAATGACAACAAACTCAGTGTTATTAACAACTGAACCTAAAACAGAAACAAAAAGAAAAACAAACTAAGCGAACAGCTAGAACAGGAACAGAATCACAGAAATGGAGATCACATGGAGGGTTATCAGCAGGGGAGTGGAGAGGGAGGGAGGGGGAAACGGTAGAGAGAATAAGAAGCATAAATGGTAGATAGAAAATAGACAGGGGGTTAAGAATAGTATAGGAAAAGTAGAAGCCAAAGAACTTAGAGGTATGACCCATGGACATGAACTAAAGGTGAGGGAATGTGGGTGGGAGGGGGTGTGCAGGGCAGAGGGTAATAAAAGGGGGAAAATGGGACAACTGTAATAGCATAATCAATAAAATATATTTTAAAAAAGAAAGACATAGATGAAAATAAGAAAATTTGAAAATCTCTATTAGGCACCATAGAATTCTAGCTTATTTACATGTATTTTTATCCTTGAGTAATATAGTTACTATTTGCTATTATCGGAAAAATCATCATCCAAGTGACTGAACAAATTATATTGAGGCATTAGTAATTGTGCTTTAATATGAAGGAATTAAACTGTAATCTTACAATAGTCTTAATAATTACTTAATTTATTTTTGCTATTTATTTCAAATATTGGGAGTATGATCTTGTAGTGACATATCACACTTATAACTGAACCTTAGTTAAGTGTCTCACACTAATAGGAATATTCCTTTTCTCTTTTAAATGGTTTTATCATCTACAAATGTGGAGAGATTAATTTTCTAATCAAAACATCCTGGGAAACTATTAAGCATGACATTAAACTGTGTTATACTAATTACATTCCCTACGAAGAATTTCTATGTGAACTTATAGCAATGAGACCTTGGAGAAAAAACAGAGCACAAATTGCTTAAATGTATTTTAAGAAGAATCATATACCATATAATAATTTTGGTTTTCATTTTACTTTAAATCAACTCCGTTCTCCACAGTGATTCATTATGGTGGCAAGATCTTCTTGACCTTGTTAATCACATTAAAAAAAATGGTGTTCAGTGGCTGTGTGAGTGACTAGTACGGCAAAGGGAAATACTTTGCTGTATTGTAAACATTTGCCTAAAATTAATATTTGGTTCTAACTAGAATACTACTCATTGAAAAAAGAAATAACTGAACACAAGTAATTGTTATACATCAAGGGGAAAAAATCATTTAGCAGTGGTCAGAAAACATTTTTGTGTAAAAGACCAGATACCAGACATTTTATGCTTTGCAGGCCATGTGGTCTGTCGCAGCTACTCCACAGCTGTAGTGCAAAAGCAGCTATTGACAATATGTAAGAACAGGCATGGCTACAGTCCGCAAACATTTTATTTATAAAAAATTGACAGCAAATCAAAGTCACAGTGGGATACCATTTCACAGCCAATTAACATGGCTAGATAAAAAAGTCAGGGCAAATAACTGTTGGAGAGAATGTGGTGAAACTGGGACCCTCCTGCCCTGCTGGAGGCAATATGAAATGGTGCAGCCACTTTGGAAAAGTCTGGCAGTTCCTCAAACGCAGTTACCGTATGACCCAGCAATTCCTGTCCTGTGCATATATCCAAGAGAAATGAGTACTTATGTTCACACAAAAACTTGTACCTGATTATTAATAGCAGCATTATTTGTAATAGTCAAAAGGTAGAAACAACCCAAATATCGATCAACTGATGAATGGATAAACATAATGTGCTATATCCATACAATACAATGAAGCATTACTCAGCCCTTCAGGGATACTTGGGAATGTTGGGAAAATTTTAGGCGACATCTAGGGAAAAGGTCATTATTACCCGTACAATGCATTTATCTGACACGCCTTTGGTAAAGGTCAGGAATACTGCTATGCTGTACATCCTACAATGTACAGGCCAGCCTCCCACCCCCAACTCTATCAAAGAATTATCCAGGTCCAAATGTTAACGTGGAGGTTAAGGAACACATACATTATAGAACTATATCAGTGATCATTCTGTGCACAAAATTTGTTTTTGACCCATCTAACATTATATTGTAAAACAGCATCAAATTTAACAAAGACAGACATTCATGTGGAGAGCGAGGAAGGAGCCATGCCTCAAATCTGGTAGGGCAAGCAAAACTATTATTTCCTGGCATTGAGAGTTTGTACTGAAAGTGCAAAGCCAGATAATTATTCTAACACCTTGTCATTAAGTAAAAAATGCTGTAGAATTTGTGTATAGTGAGCTACCTCCACTGTAGTCAGGTGCTAAAACAATGGTGGAAGTGATAATGTTAAATCAATTAGGTTTGAATTAGGTTTGCAATTACTACGTGGTTCTTGTGTGAATCCACGGACCATCTGGAAAGAATGTATGGCAAAGACCGACTTCCATAGTTTAACCTGAAACTTAAAGAGGGAGCACAGTGGATTTCCTTGTTTCTGCTTCTTGCCTCTGTGTTACTTTAAGGGAGAGAAGAAAAATGCATATGATAAGAGAGATAAAAGAAAGTGGAAAGATAGGATGGAAAGGAGGAAAAAGATTTTATTACTCATATTTTAAAAAAAAATTAAAGGTATCCTGGAAGGAAATTATTTCATTTTTTTCCTTATATGAACTTGACAGCTCAGTGTGGTCTCAATGCCAGTAAACTAAGATTTTCTAGAGGAATAGGAGGAGTTAAGGGCACTAACTCTAAGGTTCCTATATTTCTGTTAATTTGTATATTTTGATAAAAGCTTGATATTAAACATTTCCAGTAAACAGGAAATAAAAAATAGATTTAAATATACCCACCACTGAGATTATATATATGTTAACATTTTGTTAGATTTACTTCAAATCTTTCCCTTTCAATACATAAAACATTTTTAGATGCGTTAGCTATAAAGTTTCAGGTCTAATTCCTTGCACTTTCGTCCTTTTCTCTCTGGAAGTAGGTGAAGTTGTTGTGTATATTTCCCTTTGGCTTTTGTAGTGTTATTACACTCCCATATGCTACATTTATATATGCATACATATATACATATGTGATTTATCTTTGAGATTTACTCACATGTAGGCCTAATAATTTTATATGTGGTATAGGATTCTACTGTGTAATATGCTTCCATGTATTTTATTCTTTCCCTGACTGCAGGGTGGTTAAATAATTTATCCTTTTTTTTTTGTTATTACGAAGAATAAGAAATATCTTTTAATGGTTATTGCTGGGCTTCTCCAGCTGGGCTTTCTCCGGGGAGAAATCTAGACATGGATTTGCTCTGTCATAAGAACATGCTCCTTTGCCTTTACCAGGTGTTACTGACTTCTGTCCAAAGTGGCTATACCAGTTTTGCACTCCCGTCATATATGTAGGAATCCCTACATCTTGGCCAACACTTGGTAACTTTGGACTTCATAATATTCGCCAACCCGATGAAGATAAAATGGTATCTTAGAAAATTGTTTTTTATTTTTTAAAAATTGGGAATGATCCATCTTTTCTGGGAACTTCTCACAACTTTCTTGCACAGTCATTAAGAGTGAACTCTCAGAAGGATTGCATTAGAAATTGTCTGAATGTTGAGACTAAACAGATGTGATAAAGAAAAGAATATATTTCTGGATTCCACGCTTCCCTAGGCCTGCCTTCTTTCTCATTCAACTTTGTCCCAGCCCTGTGCACCGAGCCTGGCACGAGGTAGCATTTCTAAAATTGTTGACTCAGTGGGGTATATTATCTCCTTGTTGGGGCATCAGAATGAGGGGTAGTGCGTGCTCTTGTGAGGTTTGAATAATAAACATATAAAAAGTACTTTAAAATTTAAGATTTTGACAAAGGTATTATTTTCACAGATGCATTGCAGTTGCAAAGAATTTGTATGAGAAAAATTCCAGAGTGTTCTATGTAAAGTGTGAAAGTTAATTACAATAGCTCCTGCTTATTTATATTGAGAACCTTCTTCAGGTCAAGGACATAAGAGAAGAGTCGTTGACACCAGGGAACTAGTTTGACACAGCTAAGCTTCTGTGTTTTTAGAAGCTAGCCTGACATAGCTAGGCCACGTCGTTCTCCTCATGGACATAAACTTACAGAACACCAACATCAGGTAAGATCATTCTGCCTGTGTTGAAGTGCGACAGAACAAGACTTCGAACTTTTTCTAAGTACAGACAATAACAAGGTCAATGTGCAAATCACAAAATACCAAACACCTCCCTCTCCCTGATACTCTGAATGACTGATGCCACTTCGTCAGTTACAGCTTAATCCCTATTCTTTAGTCTGCCAGCCTTTTAGATGAGATTTATTAAGATACCCAATCTTTGAACTGTCACTAAACCTGACAGCAGGGGAGTCCAGAGTAATCCTCCCCACTCTGCTTCTGCAGGGTCTTCCAAAATCACCTGTTAGAATGTACAGGGACATGGACCCAAGAAGCCACTGCCTATGCTGGAACAAAGAAGGTGTAAGTCGCCCGCTAAATACCTGACCTGGAGATTTCCCATATCAGAAGCAACTGTGGCATGGCCGCTGGAATCCTGCTGGAACCGGTTGATTCCTCACTGCCCTCCCCCTCTCCCTCAAGCTTTCTACAGACTCAGCCCTCCCTGATCAGATACCCAAGTCACCTGGGGCAGATCAGCAGGGTGACTCACCCTCCCCTGGGGGTCTGCTATACACTTTAAAAGCCCTTCTACCCTTTCCCTTGGGGCTGCCGCATGTAGGGACCCAGCTCGCTGGGTCCCACCTTGAATAAAAGCCCTTAATTGAACTTTTCTGGCTCTAGGTCCTTTCTTAGCCACCTCGGCTGCCTAACACTAAACAAAGTCCAAATCCTCCCAGTCCTTTCTAGCACTCATTTACTGAGAAAGCCAAGCGTCCCCCATAATGCATATTGTCTTGCCCTGGGAGTAATAAACTCCACTTTTTCAATTACAAATGTTCCTCCAGGTGGTCTCTGGTGTGAGAGGCTTTCACGGACATTTTTAAAAACTTTACATATGCTATCTGATTTGAGCCTGACAATACCCCTGTTTGTTAGGCATTATTATTATTATTATCATGCCGCTTTTTCAGATGGAAAGTCAAAGAGAGTTTAACATCGCCTCCAACATCACATAGCTAGTACTGTAAATGACAGGAGTAAAACTTGCATCTGGGCCTAACAGTCATTAAGACATTAGACTCACAATTCTCCTGGACTTTCTCCTAAAAATTAGGTATCTTTGAGTAGAGACTGGCATGGAAAGGCTGGTTCAGTAAAAACGAGCAAACAAACAAAAACCTAACTGTAGTGTCAAGACTTAGTTGGAACTAAGTCCTATTTTCCGAACCTTTGCGTAGTATCCCCGGAGTTACTAGAGCTTGTAACATTTACCAGGATCTTGGCCCGCACCACCTCCAGGCATCATGAGATGGATAACTTAAGGAAAGAATTCAAAGAAAAGGATACCTTTTAAACAAGGAGAAAAAGCACACTGATAAGTGGAAAAACTGTTTTAGCCTTGTAACTTGACCTTGGGTATACACGACAAATTCTTTTGCACGGTTTCAGCTCAAAGTCCTTCATTATATGCTCTTCAAGTGTTTTTCGACCCTATGCTCTTGACCTCTCTTCTGGCTGGAATGCCTTTTAGCTGATTGTCTCACCATTCTTTTCTGCCTAAAGTATATGTATTCTTCCTTTCACCTTCCCAGATCTGCGCCTTAATATAATATCTTCCGTCTTTGTTCTCAGTGAACTTTTAAAACAACTGCTATAACTTTTACATCATTTTGTTGTAAGGGTTTCGGAACCCTACATAAGGTTGTGACCTAGCGCTTTCTGATTTTTCGGTGGACCTCTCTGCCACCCGAGCGGGCTCTCTGCACGTAGGTACGAAGCAGTAGCTCAGTAAATATGACGAGAAAGCTTTTTTTTTTGAGCATTGGGGGGCGCTGTCGTTTTCTCCCGCTTAGCACCTCTTCAAGCATAGATCGCAGAACTACTTTTCTCAGTGGCCCACGCACAGGGACTCCGCAGACCTCCAAAGAGATTAGCAGATGGTTTCAAATTCCAGGGGTGCGCAAACGGTGGTGCAGAACGGGTTTTGCCTGCGCTTCCCAAACACGACTCTAGCCTGTGCTCTTTAGGGGAGCTGCTGAATGGCTGAGTGGTCAAATGAGCGGACAGTACAGCCAATCGTATTTCTGTATACCCGGAAGGGGCGGATCGAGGGCGTGTCAGGAACGTAGCGGCACAGGATTGGCGGGTTCCTGGGAGATCCGTGGTGGCGGGAGTTTTCGGATGTGTTGGCGGCGGCCCTCGGCTGCAGCGGTTGGGCTGAGTCTGGATACCGGCGTCTGCTACGGAACTTGAAGGAAATCCGGCCAGGATCATTAAGCTCTCTGCTTGTGGCTTGGTGAGAGGCGGCCTTCTTTCTGTCCCCCGGAGCTTCGGAGAAGATGGATCGGCACCACCCACGGCTGCACCTTCCGACGCAGGGCTCCGCCGCCGGGGCCGCCTACTCGTCCTCTGCCTCTCTCCGCAGCTGTCGGGAGAGCAAGATGCCGCGCTGGAAGGGTCCCCAGCACCCTCCGCCGCCCGGCGCCCCGGAGGTGCCTGGAGAGAAACGCCCCAAATTTGTAAGTTTCGCGTGAGTCTCGGATCCGGTAGCTCTTGCCGGGTCGACCTGAGCTGTGCCTCAGGTCCCAGGGTCCTTTCATTTCTTTGAAGTGAGTGGGTCCACCGGGGCTAAATTTTGTTTTAGGTTTTCAGAGCTACCGGTCGTTTTACGACGACACGGTCCAATTCTATTTGGATCCGCCGACATACAATGATCATTGGAGTTACCGCAAATTTCTTAAGGCTGTTCAAATGTATATGTATTGACGTCACCCACACGGATATTACATTTTTTTAAGGCGAACTTTTCCCCTTACCCCTAGCATCTAAGGGTATGAGACATACCAAAGTGAACTTTTAGGCATTTTTTCCCTACTTAATATTTCAATCCAAGAAAAACTTTTTGGTGTAGATGTAATTTTCCAAATCGGAAGAGCTTGTTTTAAAACTTGGGCGTGGCCATGCAGTCATTGCTAAAGAATGTTATGATTGGAAAAAAGTCCAAGTTTTTGAAACTCGCTATTTAGATTACTTCTTTTATTCACTCTTAACACTCAAGGGGAGTGTCATGATAGGTGCCTTGTAAATCTTCGTTGGTATCAACTAGTGGAAAAGTAGGCAGTGATGACAGTTTGGTGTGTGTCCGTGTAAATAAATGACAGAGTTGTTAGATTTGGGTTGAGATCAACAGAATTGAAGATTTAATATGATCCCTCCATTTTACTTAGGAGTATGGAAAAACTTTTTTTTTTTTTTTTTTTTTTTTAGTTATAGGTAAGTTTTTACAGTACAGATATGCCTTCTGTGAACAAACAAATCATTGAGAATTTAAGTTAGGATAAACAGATTAAGGAACTAAAGACTTGTGGAAGAGGAGTGAATTGCTAAGTATAACAGCTAAAAGTGATAATTGAGTAAAACTGGGAGCAGAGCTCTAAGATGTATCAGAACATATGTGGAAAGAGAGACAGCATGGATTAGTCACGCTAAATTAAGCATCAAGATGCCTGTAGGAATGACAGAATTTTGCAGGAGGATCAAATATGTTGTTGATTATTATATTGACAGAGTTGAGGAGTAAATAGGATAGGGTTAAATTGGCAATGACTCTACCCAATAGGAGAAGAATCCACTGGGGCAATGACTTTTCTTCCCTTTATAGTTTTCTCTCTGGGTTAAACACATCATTCCATTTTGCCTCACTCCTGTGCTCCATAATACATAAAGTATAAATTTGTTTTTATTACATCCTTGACTCATTTGGAGCAAGGATGTAATTAAAACCTAAATTAATATCAGGTGTTTTAGGTATTAGTGTATGTTGTTTTTTATTTCTTAGGTATGTAGAAAGGGTTATTGTAAAGATAACACAATAAAATAATACTTTTAGGTTGTAAAACTAATGAACACATCCAAAATACTGTTTTTTAAAAAAAATAGGAGTCTTATTTGAATCATCATAATTAATTTAGAAATAATTTAGGCCCTTCATAATTTCTGAAACTAAATTAGATTCTTGCTTACGTAGTAACTTCTTTAGATATATTTTCCATTTCACTCATTTTGTCATCAACTATGTCTAATCTTCTAACTTGTTTTGACTATTTGAATTTAGTAATTATTTTTTATTCCTGTAAGTTCCATTCGCTTCTTCAATTCTGCCTGGTCATTCTTGTTAGTTCTGTTTCTTATTCTTTTGTTTCTTTAGGAATTTCTTACTTGGCTCTTATTCTGTATTTGACAATCTTGGGATGCACAATCTTTGGACTGTCTACATTGACTTGAACTCGGCGATGGCTTGTTCTCTCCCTTTGTGCTTGCTGATCTTTGCAAGTTCATTGCTTCATCTTAATCTGTTTTCCAGGAGGCCTACATGAGGATGCTTCTCTGTGGAGATTATGAGTCTCTTTCCACCAGGACCCTGGGGGTGCCACTGATTTGGGACTACCTCCTCATTGAACTAGAACTCTGAGGGGGCCTGGAATTTTAGTCTAAGCTCTAACTCTGTTCCTGGCCCAAGGCTCAGTATCTCAATCTCAAGGCTGCCTTCTGAACAGCTCTTCCCAGTCTGCCAACTTCTCACTGCTTGCAGTCCCAACCTAGTAACTCTTGTTTTGGGGATGAAGGGTGATCTTTAGAGACCATCACTTCCTCATGAGATCTCAGCAATACCTCAAAAAGCGATTGTTCTGTACTTCAGTTTGCTGTACTGCAAGGCGTCAAGCCGGTTCTTGGCTTTCATTTGGTATGAAGTGATGTTAGCCTGAATCTCTTCAGGTCACCTAGTCATTAGGTCACCTACTTGCCTGGGGCAACTGCTTTTGAGTAGGACAAGTAATGTACGTTGGTGATGTGACTGGAGTAGGGATAATTTCAATGTTTGGTATTTTGCATACTCTACAAAGCTGTGTGCAGGTAATAGAACTGAGTGGTAAACTAGCCATTTGCTCCAGTCTTAGTTTAAGAAAGTAGGAGTTTTGGTGCCCACTGAAACCCTGGTTTACTCTGAGCCACTATAAAACAGATAAATCTTTGTTTTCTACTGAATGTATGATTATGGGCCCCAAGTTACTTTTGAATTGTATATAAAAGTTTATAGAACCTCCCCCATAAATATGTGTAAATAGTCTATTAGTCTATTGTACATGTGTGATATGTTGGCTGTACAATCAATCATCTGCTTTTGGGTTATTTGTGAACTAACCAACTTGGCTTCTATAGAAAATGTGGTAAATGGTGAGTATTGAGATGCTGGGGATAGTTGCTCCGAGATGGGATACAAACAAGGAGGCTGGGAGGACGAGGCAGGTGCCTGGGTGAAGATTTTGTAAAAGTGGTAGAATTCAGTAGGATCATTAAGCTTGGTACTGCCCTAGGTCATACCCTCAGTACTGAGACCTGAGTCCTGTTTCCCTCTAGAACAAAACAAAGGAGTTGTCTTTCAGGGGTACTGGGCAGTCCATTCCTACCTCCTCCTCCTGTTAGAAACACACGGTACACAGAGCAGTGGCCACCAGATGCAGAATGGGAGCAGGGTATGTGGCTACTGGGGAAGTCTCCATCTCTGGAATGTGGGCCAGTCTTTTGAAAGGAGGCCTGCAAATTTGGTGATCCAACTTGGCAAAGTAGCTGTTTATTTAGGAACATCCTTTAAAAATTCTTATAGACTTTGGGATAAATTTTGCATCTAATCTTACGGTTTCCACTGAATGGATTATTACAGTACCCTCAGTTATGTCATTATAGTACCCTCAAATTTGGTTGTGGGAGATTTTTCACCCTGTCCATTCATATCTGTATGTCTACAGTGTTTGGGCATCCTAAGTGCTCTATAACTATCAACTCCTTTAATACTTATAATAACCCTATGATGTAGGTAGTATTATTAGCCTAGTTTGCTAAATGGGAAAACCAGGGTGCAGGGTTAAATTGCCTTAGGTTACACAGCTTCCAGTTGGTGAGATGGGATTTGAACCTAGGCCAGCTGATTTTGCTCTCCCATGCTTTTGGGAGGGAGTTTTAATTTCTGCTGCTTCTTTTTGTAGCCAAATGCAGGTCTGGCTGCCTGCCACTTTGAAAGCCACTACTGGAGAGAGGGTGCTTGTGTAAAGGAAAGAGGTTTATTTAAGTACTGATCACCTGAGAAAACGGGGGACTCATGTCTCCAAGCCCATATTCACATCTCAGTGCAGGCAGAGATTTTTTTGAGGAGGAAGAGGGAAAGCAGAACAAAGAGATCAAAGGGAGGGGGTTGAAAAGTTCTCTACTCAAAGACCAGCAGATTCCATTCGGATAAGGATTTCGAAACCAGTCAAGTGTCGGTCTGGTGTTGTCATTCTGGTTTTAAGGTTGAAGGTAAGCAAGTCTCCTGGAGATGGGATGACTAAAGGTTGGAGTCTGTTTTTTGAAAGTTAGCTCCTAAGATTCTTATACAAACATGCTGTTTGTTTACAAGCTACACATTAGTCAGAGTCAGCATTTACAGAAACATGTCAAAAGAATGATGGGGTGGGTTACAATGCTCCACTGTTACAATTCTCCACTACTACATTTTCTCATTTAGGAACTTCGAACAGTAGTGAATAATGGCTTTAATGAATATAGAATTAGCAACTTCCTGATCATAAGCTGGTTGTGAGCAGGAAGAGGTATTACTTGGAGAATTGCTAATTGTACTGAGAACTTGAGTATAGTTCAGGGGTGTCAAAGTCATTTTCACTGGGGGCCACATCAGTCTCGCGGTTGCTTTCAAAGGGCCAAAATAATTTTAGGACTGTATAAATGTAACTACTCCTTAACTGTTAAGGAGCTTGAAATTACATTCAGCCCTTTGTAGGTAACTGTGAGGCTGATGTTGCCCTTGGTGGAAATGAGTTTGACCCCCCTGGTATTGTTGAAATCAGAGTAGGCTTGATGAGATTAACGCAGGGTCACCTAATTGCTTTGGGTTTATTTGGAGGCAGCTGTGGCAGGCTGAATAATGACCTCTAACCCCAAATATATTCACATCTTAATCCCCAGAAGTTGTGAATGTTCTGAAAAAAGGCTTTGCAAGTATGATTAAGTTAGGGCTTCTAAAATGAGATTATCTTGTATTATCAGGATGGGCCCTAAAAATGCAAATGTGCATATCCTTATAAGAGAGAGGCAGAGGGAGATTTGACCACAGAAGAGGAGAGGGCAGTGTGACAAGAAGGCAAAGACTGGTGATGTATCCACAGACAAAAGAAGGCTGGCCGCCATCAGGAGCTGGAGGAGACAAGGAACCATTCTCCCATGGAGACTCTAGAGGGAGACACTTAGATTTCAGCTTAGGGAACCTGAGTTTGGACTTCTGGTCTCCAGAACTGAGGGGCTACATTTTTGTGGTAATTTGGTGTAGCAGCCATAGGAAACAAACATAGCAGGCATAGCTGAGGGTGACCATGACATAGGTGTGGTTGAACAGTTTAAAAATGTATTCTTTAGAAGAACCATCAGATTCATTTAAATCTCTTTCTTGCAAGGTTGTGATTTGGGAGACTATAAGATCACCACAGTTTGGCCCTCTGGAATAACATCTAGAACCTTCACTCATCTTGGTCTGTTACATCATTTCCATAGTTGCTAGAAAGCTGAGAAATGATGGAGCAATGTCTGTATGCTGTTTTCTGAAGTTATTTCTTTATGGAGTCTGCAGCTAAGGTGATGTTTTTTCAATGGTCCTAAAGTTAAAGACTCAAGAAGTAGAGAGAGTATTCTTGGTTGAAGGCTTTAGGCACCTGAGTTTTATTCATATCAAATTCTATCTAACCCATCAGACATTGAACCCTTCATAAGGTAAAATCATTTTATTTGGGCCAGTCTTCTAAGGAAATTACTCTGAATTGTTCTTTCTATCTTTCCTAACAGAGAACATAAGGTTTTTAAATTTCTTTTTAATATATGGTTTTCAAAATAAACAAATTATATCAGAAGGGTTTTGGGGAGTACAGTTAGATGCTAAAAGATGATATGTAGTATTTATTACTTCTGGATTGCTCTAGATCTTTTCTTTGTGGGATAAAATGGGTGGGAATAGGTATGATTTTCTCAGATTTAGAGCATGGTTTAATTGCTTTTTTTTTCAAAGAGTCACATCCTTAATTATGAAGCAAGCAAACTGACATACATTTATTACACTGTGAAACCTTGCATCTCATCTAGTCTGTCTTGTAGCAATTGCCTCTGAACAGATGTTACGTGGAACACCTCTGTGCCGTTGGTAGAATGCTAAAATTTGTCATGCTTTTATTATTGTTGTCTCAAATTAACTCTACTTTATGGCATAACTTTATTGCTGTGTCCTAGGATCTTTATATATTTATTGCCTTATAAATTGGATTTAAAATTGGCTTTTTATATACAATGTAAATTAACATGTGTATAACTTGTTTATGCTTGCAGAATAATGCCAGAAAAAAATGCTACGTATTACACTAATGTAATTGTCTTTAACTCAGCACATGGTATCCTCCAAACCAGGAGTGCAACGAATGCTGCAGAATGTGCTTACCATCACACTCTGCTTGTTTATCCCAGAAACTAATTTGACTTTTAGATCTATAAAATATAGATTAAGCATAACCTTCTACTTCATGGGATATTAAAGATCAAAGCATGAGCTTTCTTTGAACAGGATCTACAAAGGTAACTTTTCTCTTGCTAGCAGCGTGGTGGCATTGAAATACCTTACAATTGGGAGTGATTTTCTCAAATAACAAATCAAATCATTACTATTAACTTCGGGGAGAATTTTAGAGTTTCTGTAGTTAAGTTTTGGTGCTGGAATATTCAGGTTTGGAAATGCTTGCCATAGATTTTTATTCTGCGAGGACCCACTGCCATCCTTTCCTTTGTGTGTTTTTCGTAGGTAGGGCGTTGTGAATGACACTAACGGGCGTGGCTGGCATCCCTTTCAGTGCTGGGTTAATTAGCTCTGTCACTTACTGACTAGCTGTGTGAGCTTGGGCAAGGTGCTTAGCCTCTCTCTGTGCCTCTGTCTTCTCCTGTGTGAAATGGGGTTGTTGGAAAGATTAAAAGTTAATGTGATGGGCCTAGAATAGTACCTGGCTCACTGTAAACTCTACGTAACTATTTGCCATTTATAGGATTGTCGTTGGATTCATTAGTAGTAAAAGTAGTATCGTAATTTTTGTCTTGATTTTAGGGCACTGGGGAAATGATATTAAATATTTGAATCACTTTCTTATATTGGAAAAATCTTAATTGGGCCAGGCTTTTTCCTCCTGGTGTGGCGGAGGCAGAGTCCTTCTGTCCTGGGTTCTTGTCCTAACGGCGATCATACGGCTGTGGGACCTGTGCACCAGTGAGACGCACGAAGAAACCTCCACAAGCAACAACCTCAAACTTAGAAAAAAATTCA
>PVJI01019515.1:17500-30913 GCA_004026765.1 Micronycteris hirsuta | reverse complement strand
AGTGATTTCTAAGGGAGAAAAGACCCAAAGCCACTCAAAATACATACCTTAGATATTTTAGCTCAGTGGATTGAGCGCGGGCTGGGAACCAAAAGGTCCCGGTTCGATTCCCAGTCAGGGCCCATGCCTGGGTTGCCAAGCCTCCAGTGAGGGCCACGTGAGAAGCAACCACACATTGCTGTTTCTCTCCCTCTCTTTCTCCCTTCCTTCCCCTCTCTCTAAAAATAAATAAATAAAGTCTTAAAAAAAAAAACTTCCCCAAATAAATGAAATCAAAATCTAGAACCTATAAAGTAAAAAATTATAAACTTCACTACATAAAAAAATTTGAGTATAGTCCAAAAAAATCCATAAACAAAGTCAAGAGATACACACCACACTGGGCTACTTGCCCTAATATATAAAGAAGTCCTAGAAAATAAGAGAAAGATCAAGAATTCAATATACCTGGGAAGTTCACAAAACTGGCAAGGGTCTTAAACACACAAAAAGTTCAACCTCATTCATAAGAGAAATGCAAATTAAAATTACACAGATTCACTTTTCACCTACTAGACTGGCAAAAATCCAAACAGCTGATGCATTCTGTGGTGAAGACTGTGAGGAAAATAGGCACTTTCATATATTGCTGGTGGGAGTGCAATTGGCACAATCCCTACGGAGGGCAATTTGGCAATACTTACAAAAATTACAAATGCTTATTCCCTTTGACCTAGCAATTCTGCTTCTTGGAGTTTATCCTACATCTATAATTGCACACATACAACGTGCCACATGTGCAAGATTATTCACTGCTGCATTGTTTGTAATAGCAAAAACAGCTCAAGTCTCCATCAACACACTAAAGAAATTATAATATTCCCAAGTAATGGAATATTATGTAATTACGTGAAGAAATGAGAAATTCTCTGGTCACTAAGACAGATTTCCAAGTTACAATGTTAAGTACAAAAAAGCAAACTCTTGAACAGTGTCAATAATAGTATGTTACATTTTGTGTAAAAGGGGAAACAAATAAAAATATATCCATATTTGCATATGGACACTTTGGGACACACAACCAGTAAAGTGGGTGTGGGTAGTCACCAGAGGAATAGGGAACAGGAGGGACAGAATCTTTTTGCTGTGTAATACCTTTTTACATTTTTGAACCCTACAATATATTACCTATTTTAAAAAAACATGAAATCAAAAATAATAAGGCAAGAGTAACAACAGCAGCCATCACGTGTTGAGTGCTGCCTTCAAGGTGGGCGCGAGTTATCCCACTTAACCCTCCCAGCACCTCGAGACGGGTAACGTTAACCCCTGTGCCAAGGGGGGACACTGAGGTCCAGAGAAGTTTTCCATCTGTGAACCAGTGTAAACTGGTGATATCACCTCTCTGACAGGTTATTGTGAAGAGTAAATGAGAAATATACATAAAATACTTAGCACAGTGCCTAGTACACAGTAAATGCTTAATCAATGCTTTACCATTGCAAGGCAGTAAATATTTTCAATGATGTTTCAATAAATCGAACCACATAAATTACAATAAAATCAAATACGAAGTTTGACAAAGATGTTTTAATTGCAATTTTTATAAATGTAGATTAAACAGCCCCTTCTAATTAATTGAAGGCTGTTTTAAATATGCTATATCCTCACTATATAAATCATGTGGTCATTAAAATAATCCCATAATACACATGGGTCTTTGGGGCCAACATTTAATTGCCTGAATATACCTAATGAGAAAGAATATCAACTGAAAAGTTAGAAGTGTAACCACTGCTAATTTTAATAAGATGAAGGGCGCTATACATGTGACGGTGACTTAAGACAAACTCCTAAATGTAAGATCTGACTCAATTTGACTCAGTCACTTACGGACAGCAGGGTGGCTCACACAACGGAACTGCTCCATTGCCACACATGTTGCTAAGCTATGAGCATGATGCTCCTCTGGGAAAGTTTCAAAGAAACGTCAACTTTCCCCTTTCTAGAAACAAGCTATACAACCTAGGACGCCCTGTAATATTTAACTGATGAAAAAAAAAAAGAAGCAAAAACTACAAAGCAGGAGCTGACTTTTCATAAGCTTTCCAAAAGTCATGTTCAATATAAATGAAAGAAGACTGAATTCAGGGCAGAGGCTCACAAAACATTTTAATTGTAGCTTTAAGTGTATGTCTGCATCCTGTCTAAAAGAAAAGCCACTTGGATCATCCAGTTACACAGTAAAACATTCACAAGTACACAGGAATAAAACTGGGATCACATTTAAAGTATAGAATGAAGCAAATTATAAACAAGTCTTTATCATTAAAGCATTAAAAGTTTTAAATGTATTATTAACAAAGGCTTTGCACAACATATAGTCGCAAACATTTAGTTATAATTGTACGGGGAACTATTCCTTCTATTCCCAAGCTTCCTAGGTTTAGCCACAAAATGCATCTTTCTGCCCTTTTAGAAATACTGGCAGAGTAGTCCCTTCTCTTTGTCCCAGGAAAAGAAGTTACCTGGCATGGTGTCATGTGTTCCAAAATCTCTCAGAGGTGTCTGCTCAGCAACTACTACTGTGTTCAAACTTTTGGGGTCAGGGACCTGGCCAGCCTTTTCCAAATCAGGTCTGAGGGCCCACCTCTGTCTGACCCCGTGACTGGCACGGCAATGGCATGAGACAGCTGTTCTGATAAGTCTGCCTCCCTTGCAGATCTAATCCCTCCTTGGGTGAGTCATCCCAACGTCCAGACCTGCACTAGCCAAAACACTAGCCACTAGCCAAAACACTAGCCACTAGCCACATGTAAGTATTTAAATTTAAATTAACTTAAATTGTAAAATTCTGTTCCATAGTCACACTATTTAAAGTTAACTTAAATAAATTTTAAAATCAGTTCCATAGTTACACCGGTCACCTTTCAATTACTCAACAGTCATAAGTGGTTAGTGGACACCATATTGAACAGCACAGATAAAATCATTTCCATCATCACACAAAGTTCTACTGGACAGTGCTGATCTAAACTCAGTGGAGGAAGTATTAAGGTATTAGAGCTGCAGATACTAACCAGAATTGCCAATAATGAAATGAATATTTTTAATTCCACTTTTCTCATTTCTACATCTAACACTTAAAGTTTAAATGTCAGGTCAGGGAGAACTGTGTTTAATGTTCACCTCCAAATCCCTAACAATAATAACTAACATGAATAGAACATTTATGATGCGCCAGCCAGTAAAACTTTTTAATTACCTCATTTAATTCTTACTACAATCTTATAAAGGTGTTATATTCCTTTTTGATGAAAAATGAAGGCCTAGAGAAATAAAGTGATTTGCTAATGGTCACAGAGCCAGTAAGTGGTAGAGTTAGGATGTGTTTAGAAAGATGAACCACCAAACAAAACTGTACATGTAACTCACATACACAACAGAAGCCTCATCCCACTGAAGCCTTCTATGAAACTTTCATCATCACAGAATCACAGAAAATTAAAAGAGGAACAGAAGCTAATTTGGTGCTTCATGACCACCTTTAACCCGAGACCCCTGATGACTATGAAAATCTCACACTCCCCCAAAGGTGATGTGTACCTCACCTTAGCCAGTAAAATTTATTTTATCTTCTGCATATTCCCAACAGTCAAATTTTCATGAGACTTTACTTTTTTGTATTATATAAAAATTATTCCTTTCCTTACATAATATGAAAATATCAAATGATTTTCAAAAACACATTCATGCCCCTCCAAACACAGACATGCTGAAACATGAACACTGATGACTGCCCAGTCTTCCCAATTTTAGAAACAAAACCAGTGAGGCCAGAGGAGGGTGGGTGGCAACGCCGCGCCTGCCATGAGGGACAGGCTGCTAGAACCAGGAACACTGATAATCAGCCAGCACACTGTATTTCACCTGACACTTGATCTCAACATTCCTTATGGTCCCCCACTCCCCAGTCAAAAAAGAGTCAAGATTTTGTCCTAGTTGATGTTAGGTCCTGTGGGATTTGTGGGAATGAAGCTATGGCAGTACTTGGGTAAGAATTCCCTGTGCAATTTTCACAGACCACTGGAGCCAGAGGGACCTCAGAACAATCCAACCGCTAATGTTAGAAGTGAGGAGACAGAAGCTCAGCCAGTGAAACTGAGGCATCCTACCTTTCTCCATCCTATAGTTTCCATGGCAAAGAGGGCCTGTTCATTCATTTAGTTTTACTGAGTGCCTACTGGGTGCCAGGATCTGTGCTATTTGCTGGGGTCCTAAAGACGAACCAGATGTTGTCCCTGGCCACACAGAGCTTCCATCTCATGGCAGCAGAGGGAATACAATTACAATGGCATGTGTAAGTACAACTGTGGGGGTCAGCAGAGGCCATATACGGCCTGAATCTGAAAAGGTAAATAGGATTCAATGACAAAGGAAGACATTCCAGGCAGAGAAAACAGAACGTGCAGAGAACAGGAACCATGGCATCTGAGAGAATATGGGATGCAGGTGATGCGGTAGTGGAAAGGGTATTTTTTTCCTCTTTTATTGAGATATAATTGACATATAACATTATATTAGTTTAAGATGTATAGAATAATGATTTGATATATGTATATATCATGAAATGATTACCATACTAAGAAAAAGGATATTTTAAATAAAATAACATATATATATATATGTATATATATGTATTATCAAGAAACATCACGTACATTTGAAGGATGAAACTCTAACCATTATCTTTCCACTAAGTCACTTAAGACAAGAATGTGTCTCTTCAACAATGGTGCTGGGAAAACTGGATATCCACATGTGAAAATTCAAATGGTACCCTTACCTTATGCCACATGCAAAAATTAACTCAAAATGGATCAAAGACCAAAATGTAAGACCTGAAACTGTAAAACCTCCTGAAGAAAAAAATGGGGGAAAGTTTCATGACACTGGATTTGGTAGTGATTGCTTAAATATGACACCAAAAACACAGGCAAAAGAAAGGAAAAATAAACAGATGGCATCATATCAAGCTTAAAAAACAAACAATCCAATTAAAAAATGGGCAAAGGACATTTCTTCAAAGACATACAAATGGCCAACAGGCATATGAAAAGAAACTCAACATCACTAATCATTAGGGAAATGCAAATCAAAACAACAATGAGGTATATAACCTCACATCTGTTATAAGGGTCCATTAAATAAATGAGTAAGTAAATAAGTAAATAAATAAAATAACAGAAAACAAGCATTGGTGAGGACGTGGAGAAATCAGAACCTTTGTGCGCTGTTGGTAGAAATGTAAAATGGTACAGCTGCTGTGGAAAATTGTATAGGTGTCCTCAAAAAACTAAAAATAGAATTATATGATCCAGCAATCCTATTTCTGGGCGTATACCTCAAAGAACTGAAAACAGGATCTTGATATTCGCAAACCTATGCTCATTACAGCACTATTCACAATAGCCAAGAGGTTGAAACAACCTAAATGTTAACCAGCAGATGAATGGATAAAGACAATATGATACACCCATAAAATGAAATACTATTCTGCCTTTAAAAAAGAAGACAATCCTGTCATATGCTACATCATGGATAAATCCTGAGGACATTATGCTAAGTGAAATGCACCAGTCACAAAAAGAAAAATGATTCATTCCACGTTTATGAGGTGTCTCTCAGAAATGGAAAGCAGAACGGTAGTTGCCAGGGACTGAGGGGGAGGGAGGAAGAAGGTGTGCTGTCCAATTGATACTGTTTTGGAAGATGAGAAAGTTCCAGACAGCTGTTGCACAACATGTGCACGTAGTTAGCACTAATGTCCTGTGCACTTAAAAATGCTGGGGCAGCTCACTCATTGATACTAGCAGAGGCAGGCAGGGCCACAGATAATACAAAAGTCATTTTTAGATGTCTTTATAGGACAACAAACATGGCTTCTGCAACACATTTAACTTCTAAACATATTCAAGAGACATGAATATCAAACTCAGTTTGCAGGCTCAAGCTCAGGAACGGACTCTGTGGGGCTGCAGGGCAGAGGAGTGCTGAGGCAGGGGCAGCGACCCTGGAGTCCAGTGAGGCCTCAGATCAGACCCCGTACAAAGCCGAACTAGAAGAGTCAGTGCCCGGACTGATGACATTTACACTCAGGTAAACTCTGAGACAGTCAAGGGGCCAGGAACTCTGACTCCAGAATAACTGACTAAATCCCTACTGTGCCGCTGCCTGTGCCAGGTGCTTTGTAACATAGTATCTCTGGTCTTCCAAAAACTAGGTGGTTTAATTATTTTACAGATGAGGCTGCTAAGGCTCACAAAGAGGAAATCCTTTTTTACCCGAGGCACTGCAGCAGTCCCGGGATTTCAATGTCTGTCCAGGGAGTCCGGCTCTCCGTTTTAATGCACCGTCTCCCACAAATAGGCACCCCTGAACATTAGCCACGGAAAGATGAATAACCCTCGCTTCGCTGTGCCCAGCCTAGCAGAGCCATGGAGAGCGCTCTTCTACTGAGAATCTTTCTACTGTTCTCAGGCAATGCTCATGTTGTCCTGGGTCATCCTTCTCGGACGGACTCTGTAAACCCCAACTCGTACGCACTAGTTCCCTGTCCCCACAGCCTTCTGGTGGCCTTTGTCTGAACAAAGGCTGTTTATAGTTGTCAATGTCTTTCTTACAGGAACTCATACTAAACTCCCTACTTTCGCTCACTGGAGGCATAATGATTTATTCAGACCTAATAATGTCCATTCCTTGCTCAAAATATGACTGCCAGAAGCAGGTCAAAGCCTTTTTCACAAAGCCTCATCTCTTGCCTCTTTCACACTCATCCTCCATGTTCCAGACACACTCAACCAACTTTCATTCCCCCAAATTCACCAGAATCTCTCTCGCCACCATCAGAATTTTACACCAGCACCTCCCCTGCCTGGAAGCCTCTTTCCGGCACCCTCCCATCTTCCAAAGTGTGGCTCAGGGCTCATGTAAAGGGTCCTCCCCAACACCTTCCCATCCCAAGTCCAGGCCAGGTGCCCTTCTCCAGGGAACTCAGCCAACTGAGCTTTCCTTCTGCTAGCATTTATTACCTGGGGTGTGACTGTCTCCCTCTCCTACAACAGTACACATTCCATGAGATTAGGGACTGTGTCTACCTCATTAATCATTGTATCTCATTAATCACTGTATTTAGCCAAGTTCTTGGCACATATAGGCACTCAAGAAATATTTGAGGAATGAATGAATGAATGAATGGTTTCTTTCAACCATCTGGCTCTGCTGAATCACACTGAGCTTACAACCAGCCATGACCCCAAACCTTTTCTTTTATGTACTTATTGGTTAAACCTTATCTTCCCCTTCCCTTTCTTCACACCATCCTCATACATAAACGATTGATTTTATGACCTGAGTGCAAGTATCATTTTGTCCTGTCAGGACCACTTTGGTCCCTGACTTTGTCACTGTACATGCCTGCTATTCTTCCCAGTTTCTGCCTTCCACAAATGTGATCAGCTATCATCAATGTTCTCATTCGAGCCCCCGATAGCAATGAAGACACAGAGCCCAGCAGCTTGCCACACAGATAGCTCTCCAGTCTGACGTGAATCCATTAATCACCACTCTGCTTAGTCGCTCAGCCAGGTGCGAGTCCACCTGACCACAGCATTACCAGCCAACACTTCTCTAGCTTGCCTATAAGAACACTGTGCAAGCCCTGGCTGAGCGGCTCCGTTGGCTGGAGTGTCGTCCTGTACACCGAAAGGTGGCAGGTTCAATTCCCGGTGAGGGCACTTACCTAGGTTGCAGGTTCAATCCTTCACCCTACCTGGTTCTGAGGGAACACCTGCTGATTCCTGGTGATCACTACACTTCACTTTTTCAGGCTTACAAATCCTTCAACTGCTGCTGAGTGAACTCTGTAAATCAAGATTGCTCTATCCCAAAGCTGAAGAGAGGCAGACTGTGAATGCCTGGGTTACTAAAAGAGGCTTTATGAAAGGTTAAGTTTTAAGATGTTAACGCAGAGGACAGACAGAACCTGGTAGGGGACAGAGGGAGAGCAGTCAGGCTGAAGTGTGAATAACAGAGACAGTGAGCCAGAAGGCTCGGCCCAAGTCTCGCCTGGCATAAATAAGCAGGGCTAAGAAAAAGCAAGGTCTTCCTGCTGGGCTGTGTTCTTGAACAGAAAGGTCAACCACAGCTGGGCTTCTGCCAGAATTTTCATTTTGAATATCATAACACACACACACTAGATTGAGCAGAGCCAGAAGAAAGTAACCCCTATATAAAAGACAATTGTCAGAATAGACAGTCTAGATTCTCCAATGCAACTTTTGATGACAAATCCACCACTAGGATTATGTGTAATGAGAAATTTTGTTGCAAAGGCCCACTGTGCAACATTTTCCCATTTCTCTTCCAGAAAAACACAGAGGTAATTACGCACTCATAGCCAACGTAGCAAATCAGTTAAATTAAACCTGTATTTCATCTAACTCATGTAGGATATGAATAACATAACTAACTTTTCTAATTTCATACTCTAGTACTCCCAAGTAAATAAAAAGGGGAAAAAGTAAAGTTTCCCCCTACAAATAGAATCTGTCAGTTCCTAGGATGTGCACTTTTCAGCTCATGCATCCTAAATGCATGTGGAGATATTATATGCACTTTCTATTTAGCAATTTAATTATATCTTTGCATTCAAAGAGTGGCAATGGTTTGCAGTAATAATCAGGTGAAAGCATTCTAACATTAATATGCTGGAATCCGATGTGTTAATTTGATGCAACTTTGCCTTGACAATATGTGATTAATTTGTTCTCAGGCTAGCCCTGCTCCCAGCTCTGACAGTTTAAAATGCTGGGTTTCTTTATCCATATTGCTATTTGACACGCCTTAGCCCACTGCTTTGCTAAGACCACTGTTAATTTGTAATGAACTTGCTTTTCAGGGGGGCTCCTGCATTTTTAATTCTGTCAGTGTCACCTCCTTGAGGAAAATTACAAGTTTCCGTAGGTGTGATTACTGCCAAGTGCTGCTGATAAAAGGTTTGAGAAAACAGGGTTTTATAAAGAAGTCTGTATTTAATCTGCTCAAACAGATTTATTGCCTCCAGACAGAGAAATATAATACAAAGTTCTCTTATTTAAAAGTCAATCCCAAGTTCTCCCTCACCACCACCTCCTCCTAAACAAAAACACAGTTGCACTTCCAGGACTCAATAATGAGTCACTCAGGGAAAAGAGGTGAAAGTGTAATAAATTTAGCAATAATGGCAATTGTTGTCATCAAATTAGACTTGTAGGGGAGCCTTATAAAACCCATGAATACACTTTTCAATAGGTGGAGAAGGGGGGAAAATCCCACTGAAACAATTATGTTTTCACTTCCTTTCTAACTAGCTTCAAGAACCCATTTCCTTTGGGCAAACTGAGTACTGCTGAAGTTAGGCACGGTTTAAGTTTCTCCTTGGAATATAATTCTGGTAATGCTTGATGAAGGGTTATAGGGCAGATAGGAAGTCAAAGTCTCAAAACATGATGCTCAATATAATAACTCATTGTGAGAGTAACAGTCGGCAGCCTCTGTAACACTTTCACAGGTATTCTACTCTCCGTTTGACCTTCAACATAACAACACTCGGTAGGTATTATTATCCCCATTTTTTTCCACATGAGGAAACAAACTCAAAGTGTTCATCAGAAGGATTTACAAGCACGAAAAGGACAGAACTCTGGGGCAGGAAAACACATCTCTTGACCAGTGTTGGTCGTCTGCTTTTCTCCATCACAAACTACGATGGGATGGAAAGGTCACCCTCTCTGTTTAGTTCACTAATAGAGCTGACTGACAACGCTGGACTCATTCTCTTTAGCGCTGATCCTTCTTCTTTCCCATCTAACCAAGGCACACGTTCTCCTGCAACCCCAGTCCTCCCGTCATGAACCCTGCTGTTTCCGCAGGGCCAGGCAGAAACTGAGTCCTATTAATTCTACCATGAGATTTACCAGATGCTCTTAAATACTTAGACCCTTAGAACAGCTCCCCCGACCTCCAACATTGTCAGTGGCACAGCCTCTTCTCAGAAGATTAGAGAAGTTTCCCTATACATCACAAATGAAATTAAAACTCCTAAATATGAACTGCCAGTGCATTCCCCTATTATTCTAGTCTATGTTTTTTTTTTTTTTAAGATTTTATTTATTATTAGAGAGAGGAGAAGGGAGGGAGAAAGAGCAATGTATGGTTGCCTCTCACATGGCCCTCACTGGGGACCTGGCCTGCAACCCAGGCATGTTCCCCGACTGGGAATCAAACTGGGACCCTCTGGTTCCCAGCCCGCGCTCAATCCACTGAGCTACACCAGCCGGGCTCTAGTCTATGTTTTTATGTGCTCCTTGGCTACTGCTCAATTAAAAAAAATTAAGACAACTACCTTCCACTGTATATGTTCAGGCTGAACTGACTCCTACCACTGCATCTTCAGCAAGACCTGCTCTGCCTTTTGATAAAACACTCCCTACCTTCGATTCTCCACCAGAATGTTCGTGAAGCAGGCTCTAAGGCAAAGACATGTTAACTGTGGACTATCTGCTCTAAGGAATGTAAGCTAATCACAGAAAAGAAATATTTATTTGCATTATAATACAAAATGAAAAATTCAATGATTACAAAGGTAGGTGAAAAAGCAGAATGCAAAAGTACACAGACTAAAACTAAATTACACTAAATGATGTAAAGATGATTTAGCATCAACTACTCAAAAAGAGGTAACATGAAATTTTTATTTTCAAGTTGTCTTTAATTTAGAATGTCCTTAATGCTTTTCTACTGTGGTTTGAGTGCATACTAGCCTGCAAGTTCTTTCAGAACAGGGAGAGTAGTTTATTCACACTGCAGCCCTAGCAAATAGGGGCTTGGTAAGTTTTCACTAAATAAACAAAATAAAAATAAATAAAAATTGCTAGGGGGCACATCTGTGTCTGCTTAAATATGGCCCACCCAGAGCAGCTCAGTTCAGTCTGGCACATGTATGACTTCCAAGCACCATGGCTGGTGTGGTGGGAACAGCTGCTGCTCCAAGGTGCTGCCCCCAAAGGACCCACAGCTCCAGGGCAGAGGCTACATTTCCTATTCCCAATCTTCCTCCTCCACTGGTCTGTGTTGGAAGGAACTCGGGGGAACTGCTCCTGAACAGCAGAAAAAAGGGGGCCAGCTCAAAGAAGAACGTGACTCTGAGCCAGGAAAAGGCAGAAAACACTGCTCCAATGACAGATGTCATGCCTAGGACAAACAAAAGTTACCTTGAGAGATGTACAGATGAGAACAAAATAAAATAATAGAAGAAAAAACTAAACTAAACCAAACAACTCTAAGGGGGAAAAAGTACACAGGAAAAATGATAATACATATGTATCAAAGACACAATAAAGGTAAATTAAATAAAGTGGATAATTCAAAACTCCCCCACACCTAACAACTCTTCAACTGTAAGAACTGCCAGATAACTACACATTCCCTGACACATGAGTCATAAGTTGGTCTAACACTGCCAGAATGGTCACCATCGCCACGGAGAAAATTCTAAACTACATACTGCACTTAAGTCTGATACCTAACTCCCCACACTCAGTCCCCTGCTCAAGTCTGAGAAGACACACACACACACACACACACGATTGGAAGTGTCACAAATTATCATCTAATTAAGTATAACATAAATGATACAAAAGTGCAGAAGGAATGAGCAGATAAAAAGCAGTTTAAGTAACAAAGTGCTAACCAGAGCAAGTTTTGTCCTTGTTCCAAAAAAATATGAGGCCATGGGCTAAATATAGTCCAGGCTGAAGAAATGACTGGAGCAAACGTGTGAAAAAGTTGTTTGTGGTCAGGGAACAAAACTGTTGGGAAATTGGGAGGCAAGGTGACAGAAGATCTGGAATCAGACTGACTCAGGTTCAAGTACAACACAAGCTTGAATGAATGAATGCATGCCGTTCATTCATTCATTCACTCATTCAACATATATTTATTTTGCACCTTTGTGGCAGTTCCTTTATGGGTTTTTTAAATTCCTCCCTGCCTTTTGGTTTCCTCATCAAGAAAACAAGAATAAAAATATCTTTCAGGGCTCTCACAGAGCTTATGTGAAAAATAATGGACTGATTAAAATAGTATAGCGTACCTACAGCCGGACAGCAGATGACGGGTAAATAAAAGCTGAACTGACCTGACCAGTCAAAATCACGACAGAAAGAGTGTGTGTGTGTGTGTGTGTGTGCGCGTGCGGGGAGCAGGTACCACTGCTGAAGGGCTGTGAGGTGGAAGAATTTAGTTTTGTTACCTCGAGGGCAATGGGGGTATGTAATCTGGCCACCACGGTACAGGGAGGAGAGACAAGTGGCAGGGAGACCAGCCTCGAAGCTGCTGCAGTGACAAAAATGGGATGCGAGAAGCTTCTGGAACAAGGGAGTGACTAGTGAAGCTGAGACGTGTCACAGCTGACAGGCACCAAGAGGAATCAGTGGCTGACCTCAGAAACGACGCTGTGAGAGTGGGGAAAAGCAAGAAAAGTATTCCCATCAAGTCAGACTTTTAAATGGCCTAAAAATCTCATGTTGGAAAGCATCTTTCTTTGAAAATAATCTGGATGTTACCGATTTTACAGAAAGACCCTTTGTTTTGCACACAAAATACACTTAAATATCTTTCTGCTTTTTCTACAAGCAACATTCTTCCTCCTCGTCAGGTCTAAATACTTACTGGTCTGTACAAATTACCTCAATCTTCCCAAGATTAAACTGCAATCTGCTTACTCTCATGCAAGTCCCTCAATCACGCGGGCCTGAGAAAACAGAGCTCGCGCCCTTTCACACGGCAGCACATAAAGCATCGTGCCATCGGCAGAACAGCGGCACTCTGTCCCTGAGCACCTCATTGTCTCCTAAATGGCTTCAGCAACAAATATTCCACTGGCAAAGAGACTTTATGAAAACCTCAGGGCAAAAGGAATGATCACCACCTTTGCAGCCAATCCCTTAGGGAAAACACGAAGCCACTTCAAAACTGGCTGAAAATTAACCTCACAATAACAAGTGGCAGACCTTTGGGAGCCCTTCACACATCATGCAAGCGCAACATGGAGATGAAGAGCACGGCCCGGAGCTGGAGCGCGGCCGGATGCTGACTCCCCGATTCCTACTGTGCGACCTACGGCAGGGCAGCCTCCCCGTGCTCAGCCTCCTCACCCCTCGAGCTGGACATGATGGAACCTCCTCACGTGCTCTTCTCAGAGTTAATCTTAGCACGCCAAGCACCTAGATTGTGCCCAGCACATAGTAAATTCTCAATAATACATGCTAGTTGCTATTATTTTCATTACAGTTGTTTTAATCACCTAAAATATAACCCACTAGGACACAGATT
>PVJI01019515.1:0-12500 GCA_004026765.1 Micronycteris hirsuta | reverse complement strand
GATAGAAAGGAAAAAAGATTACAACGGATGGGAAGAAAAAAAAAAAAAACTCCAGCAAGTTATTGTTTTGATGCCATAATTAGGAAGGGAAAATGAAAGTCAGCAAAACCAGTTTTAGAAAAGTGGTTATTAGATTTTCTTCTTTCCACTGTGGAAAAAGTCCTTCCTGTTGAAGAAGGCAGTGAAATTTTATCACAGCTATTGCTATTCATAAATCTTATATCTATTTTAATTCAATCTGGCCCTAGCCTCTGAGTCGCTGCACCACAATTTGATTACTATAACCATACTTTTTAACTGCTGTCAGGAAAGACAGCGCCTTATACAAACATCTGCCGGAACACATGCCTGCGTTCTCCAGCGCCAGCCTTAAATCACACTCCGGTGATGAATCTTTATCTGACACTAATACTTTTTAACTTCATACAGACAATTAAAATGAATTGTAGCTAAATGTACATATAACAAATCAATTTAATCTTTGGTTGTATAGTAGCATATTTTGCAAATTTCCTAAACTTACTTTCTTACATGTATCTTTGTCTAGGTGTTAAAACTTCAATTTAACAGAAAGGAGTGGAGATATTAATAAAACACAGCTCTTATGATACTGCCATGTATTTGCAAGCCTTGAAGAGTAATGACATTTGAAATTTATCACTGCCATTTAAAAAAACTTCTACATTTATGTGTGGAGAGTGCCATGCTGGGCTTCATTTTATTCTAAGAGTGACCCAAGTTGAGTCTCTGCCTCTAGGAATTATTAATACAATAAAAATTCAGACAAACCCACCCCCTAGGATAACAAACTAGATGAACATGTCATTGCTGCCTCCAGACTCCCACGGTCTTCTGTATCGATCTCTGCTACAGTCCCTACCACACTGACTCCACAGCTAGTTGTTCACGTTCCTCCATTCAATCAGGTGCACCTGAGGTCACAGTCAACCACCACAGTCCCCAGCCCAGGGCACAACCCTGACTGTCAAGTGCAGTTCCTCCACTTGTTGGCTATATGACCATCCTTATCTTCATGTTCCTCCAGCACAGTTAGTCTTATTTATTAATGTCTAGGTATGGAATAAACATTTGAAATGAACCGGTACACTGTGGAAGCTTAGTAAATAATTTGTTGGATGGATGGATGGATGGATGGATGGATGGATGGGTGGACAGAGGGAGGGACAAATAGATAGATGGATGGACACACCAGTGAATCCATTCTGCATACCGGGAAGATCAGTGGAAAGAAAAGAACATTTGTGGGACATATACTAGATTCTATGTGTAAAGCACTCCCTCCTACCCCAGTCCCAATCTCTTATTATTTCTTTTTTACATGTAAGAAAACTGAGGCTTAAAAGATGCAAACTTACCCGAAAGGCACAAACTGATACTATCTAAACCATTCTGTCAGAGCTCAAGTCCACTGGTAAAGGGAAAATTCTTGTTCTTAAATTTCAAAAACTTCAATTATTGTGTTTTGTTTTCTCCATAACAATGGCTGTAAAAATGTCTAGGAAAGACAGCACAGTAATGGAATAAGGAAAAAGGAGCTGCAAACCAGCTCTGCCACATACTAGTGGGTTATCCTTGAGCAAGTCACTTTCTCTTTCTGAGCCTCAGTTTCCATATCCGTAAAATGGAGATAATACTCCCTACATTACAGTTTTGTTATGATCAATTAAGAGGAAAGTCCAAACATGTTCGCAGAAGATCCACTCTTCAAGAGTTCAAGTGTTCCCATCTATAACCTGCGTGTCACTGATGTTGCCTCCCCAACCACTAAACTATGGAACTATAAAGCTAATAAGGAATTCAAGAGGTCGTCTAAGCCAAGTTCCTCATTCTAAACATGCAGAAATCGGGGCTCAGAAATGGAAAGTGACTTGTCCCAGATGCCCAGGCATGGCCAGGGCTAAAACTGGCATCTTTTTTAAAAAATATATTTTTTTAAAGGTTTTTTTCATTTTTAGATAGAGGGCAAGGGAGAGAGAGAGGGAGAGAGACACCAATGTGTGGTTGCCCCTTACACAACCCCTACTGGGGACCTGGCCTGCAACCCAGGCATGTGCCCTGACTGGGAATGGAACCGGTAACCCTTTGCTTCCCAGTCCAGTGTTCAATCCACTGAGCCACAGCAGCCAGGGCTAAAACTCACATCTTCTGATCCCATGTCCATGTTCTTTCTCCCATATGGTATTCCAGTCCTGGGACTCAAGTGTCCATTTTGTAAATATGAATGTCATTAAGAATAAAATAAGAATCTTTGAGAATTATAACACCTATATTCTACGCCTAGCTGGGTGACCCTAGGCTATCATTTGATTTCTCTCATTAGTTTACAAGTTAGTACAAGCAGGGCCTAGCACTTTGAGGACAAGAAAATCTGTCTCCTTCAAACCATGCAGAGCAAGATGCCCCAGATGAGGAGGCTCAGTGCAAAAATCCCACCATCCTCAGCTCCCAGCACACCTACAAGAATTGTGTCCTAGGATTTTCCTAGGACCTCAGTGCCTGAAATTCATTCCAACCAGATTTAATCGCTAATCAGGTAATTAATTAGCTAAGAAGAGGGTAGTACTACAAACTAATCTGGTCATAACAAAAATATGCCCACGTTTTACCTCTTAGCCCTCTAACCTCCAAAACTGACAATCAATGTATTTTTGTAAATGACAGCTGCCACCTGCCTCGTTTAAAATTACTCCCATTCCTTCCTCTTAACCACCTGGTAAGCGGGGCTGGGCACCTGATATTACAGCTGGTTTCAGAGAAGAGGGGACTTGAGTCCAGGGCAGTTCCTTAGACAGAGCTCCAGAGCGGGCTCTGAAGTGGGAACAAAGAGGCTCTTGGCTCCCAGCTCGCTCTCATCTCAGAGACCACTGCCTCAGATGCCCCAAATTCACACCAAAAAATCAGGGTACATCCCCCCACCCCCCAAAAAAGGGAATGTGCAGTGTCTTCAAGGGCACGGTAGCAGGCTGTCATGTGCAGTCAGCAGGTCAAAACCAGCCCACAGTGGTGACGCGTGCCTCATCCTTGGCCTTCTTTCAGTGCTTCCTAATTCGGGGATGGTATCATCATCCATCTAGTTCCACAAGCCAGAATCTTATCATCAAATTGCCCTTGAAACTCCCTTCTCCCCCATTCCCTGGCATAGAATCCATCATTAAGTCTTACCACTTCCACCTACTAAATCTCTCTTGAATTCATTCATTCACTCATTCTGCTTCACCAATAAGTGAGCCACAGTTACCATCTCTCTTACCCAGACCACTGCAAAAAATTTCTTGGTTGGTCTCTCCTTCCTCACAAACCCTTCTCAGGTGTAGTGTCTGCAGCACAGCTGCACAGATCTTTTCAAAGCACAAATCTGATTCCCTTACCTCATTTAAACGTGTTCAAGGCTCTCCAATGCATTTAGGTTGAAGCGGTCACCTATACCAGCCATACCTGGTCTAGTAACAGAGCAAAATACTCAGGTCTTTCTGACTCTATCTTAATTCTAGCCTGCATTTTCCCCACGGCCTTCAAGCAAACAGCTCCTGCTACAGATATGCTAATCATTAGAGGAATTCTGGTGAGGCTTGAGTTTTTGGACAAACAGCCTCTTGCTGGGGATGCCTCTCCCAGAGAGGTGAGGAAATGGGTAAGAAATAATGATTATTTATCAGTGATTTGCAGGACTCAAGGCAGGACACAGATTAGCAAGGGGAAATGAAGAGATTTAGAGATTTTGTGTTCTTCCCTGAGTCCCTGAAGGTGCCCAGATGTTAGTCACCTCTTGCCCCTCCCATTCTCCCTTCCCTTGACATAAAAGAAGCCTGAATTCTGGGCTCTCAGAAGATGGATTTGAGGGAGCCCTAATGCTCCCCATCTTCTCGATCAATAAGCCTTTCCTTACTCCAAACTCTGACGTTTTGAGTAACTGGCCTTTGAAGCATCAGGCACACGGCCCTTGAACCAGTGACAGCCTGCTCCTGCAGACTCATCTTGTACCACACTCTACCTCGCCCTTAGGTCTCCAGTCACAGTCTCTCAGTTCTCAAAACTCCCAAGCTCCCTCTTGCCTCAGACCCTCTGCTGTGTCCTTTCTCCTCCCCCTTCACCTAGTTAACTCTCACTCATCCACCCGCTCTCAGGTCAAGAGTCACCTTCACAGGAATATTATCCCTGACCCCCCAGACTAGTCTCAGATGCCCCTATGATGATGCTCTCAAAGCCCTAAGTACCTCTCCTGGAACTTGGTAATTAATTAGTTGTGATTACACTATAGTTGCAATTTACATTTAATTTGGAGATTATTCACGTAACATCTATCTGCCAAGAAAAGAAGCTCCATGGGGTCAGAAACCAGGTCTGGTTTTGCTCACCACCGTATACAGAATTTACTTAACAGTACCTGGTACATAGTAGGCCCTTACTAAATATGAAGTAAATAAATAAAGGTGGTAAAAGGAAAGGAAAGTAACAAATTTCCCGGCACTGGCCCTGTACCAGGCACTCTGCTATGTATGCATTACCCGTTTTCATTAAATCCTCGCAACATTCTAATGCAAGTCTCATTAACCATTTTTTTAAAAAAAATTGATTTTAGAGTGAGAGGAAGGGAGAGGGAAAGAAAAAGAGAAAGAAACATAGATTCGTTGTTCTACTTATTTGTGCATCCATTGGTTGATTCTTACAAGTGTCCTGACCAGGGATTGAACCCACAACCCTGGAGTATTGGGACAACACCCTAACCTACTTAGATACCCAGCCAGGGCCTCGTTAACCTTTTACAGATGTGAAAACAGGCTCAAAAAAGCAAAGTGATCTGCCCATTATCACACAGCAAGTAAATGGCAAAGTTGGAATTTTAATCCAAGTTTGACAAACATGTTCTTTCCACTGCAAAATGCTGCCTTCCTTTGAAAAGCCTCTAAAGCAGGGGTCCCCAGTCTCCAGGTCTGTTAGGAACCTGGCTGCACCACAGAAGGTAAGCTGGAACGTAGTGCACTTGAATCGGCCCACCCCTAACTCCGCCCGTGGAAAAATTGTCTTCCACGAAACAGGTCCCTGGTGCCAAAAAGGTTGGGGACCACTGCTTTAAAGCCAATGGTGAATTCTACCTCTGATGGGAATTTCTAGACAACTCCACAACCAGAGGAAGCCACCACAGACTGCTACAGTTCAGAACAAAGTTCAGAAATGAGACCTAGACAGAAAGAACTCCGACTGGAGTAAGTTCGTTTTAAGAACTCAGCCTGAGAATTTAACTTCAGAGCAGGATGCTGAAAACCCTATCTTGTGTAAATTCATTTTAAAACCACCCAGACAAAAGTCCCAAAGTCTCCCACTGGGATTTTCAGTATAATGTCAGTAACAGGAGGAGTGTGCATTAATACAATGGGAAGGGGGAAATAATCTCATTAAAAGATGTTTTTATACTAATGAATTTGGTTCTTCTATTAGTATGCTATCATGTGTAAAAAGCTAGTGAATTTCTAAAAAAAAAAGGTAGTGAATTTCTAATATCTTCTTTTAGTACAGACAAATCAAAACTGGTTATGGAAAGGAAGACGAGCAAAATGCAGGCACAGAGTGAGCTGCCAAGAGAAGAACTGATGAAACGACGCCAGGTCTTCCCTCTCCTTCACCAGAAAGGTGTGTGAAGTAAGGCCCATGCAAGAGTGAGACAAACAGCTCCTAATTCAAAGCACAGTTACCTTAGATTTCTCTTTTTTAAAGGTTTGTTTCTTAATGGACACTAAACGAGTGAACCCAAGGGGCACGCTTATTAAAAAGGAAGGAAGCGGGGGGAGGGGGGGCAATGAGATTGTTTTATAATGCAGCCAACTTCTCAGCCACTTGTGGGAGGGGGCGCTGGCCAACCTGGAGGGTGGCGAGGAAAGAAGCAAGCTCTGGCCCTTGGCCTCCCCTCTGCTCAGGCAGCAATAAGCAAACACTGCTGTCTAGAAACAACCAGCACCAAAAAGTCCAGGTTACCATTTGTTTGGAAAGGGATTCTGAAGCTGAAGTGGCTTAACATATTAGAAGAGACCATTGCCATGATAATATCAAATATTCCAAGTTCAGATTGTTCCTCAAAAGGCAATTTTTAAAAACACGATTTTAATTCGCTGACCTTTTCTGAGTTTGCAACATTTCTCAGTGGCTTCACGTTTTTCTGCAAAGTTTTAAGTGACTTTCTTTGAAGAGAGCTATTTAATGCCAATGATTGTAGAAAACATTTGTTCATAATTATCCAGACATAGACTGGAACAATGCTGAAACAAGAGCAGCATGCAAAAATGTATTTAAGGACTATCATCCCAAAATGCTGCTAAAAGCTATTAACCAGTATGTGTTAATTGCCACAGCATTCATATTAATTTTCACTTCAGGCTCGACATTGTGGAATATTTCCCCTGATACATTTTAAACAAAGTTTAATTTAAGGAACTGCTTC
Organism: Micronycteris hirsuta; assembly: GCA_004026765.1. Lineage (NCBI taxonomy): Eukaryota > Metazoa > Chordata > Mammalia > Chiroptera > Phyllostomidae > Micronycteris > Micronycteris hirsuta. The sequence continues at coordinate 6,046 of PVJI01019515.1, read as the reverse complement.
TATCAACACTTATGAAAATTAACAGCCAAGCAATTAGCACTCATGAATTATCCCTTCCCCCATGCTCTCTGCAGCTTCCCTGTTAAAACAGTTTCAGAAATGGTTACTTTCTAACAAGTTAACATCATCAAAGTCACAGTTGTCTGTATGAACCAGAAGTAGTTCTGCCTTTTAAAGTACCTGTCAAGGTAAACATTCTCGTTACATTTAGGGTAGACTTTAAGTCAATAAGAAAGATATTTAACATTTTAGTAAACTGCCAAGCAATTACTAATATGGAACTACTTTCTAATATCTTCTTTTAAAAGAAACAGCCATTCCCCCCAAAAATAAATAAAGGAAGTAATTACTTGACTTAAGCTTCCATTTAAAGTTAAAGGCCAAACCCCACTGGCCTCCCTGGACCTCAACAAACTACCTACCTCCGGTCTGCAACACATCTTGTTTCACGATGCTACTCTGACCTCCCAATTTTAAGAGCACATTTTCTCTCACTCTACCCTGTCAACAATCTAAGTAAATAGGAGAGTCAGTATCACTGGCCCCCAACCCTCCACAGAGAGAGGAAGAGGCAGAAGCAGAGTATTTGTTGAGTGCTTCCTATGGCTACTGTCTTGCTAAACAGGTCTTATGTCAATTACTCCTACTGAGGAAGACACACTGTCCTCCCAGAGGAGGACTGGGACTTCCAGAGGTGAAGTATTAGACGGAGGTTACACCCTAGGTGGAGGAGTCAGGATTCAAACTCAAGTCTTACCACAAAATAGGACTGCTTACAAACCAAACTACACAGCTTCTCATTGTTCTAGGTGCTTTCTCCCACAGCATCATCGTAGTTGATGATCTACCAGTCTGTGAAGAAGGAACTCTTCTTTCACTGGTAAAGAAACTGACCATTTGGAGAAGTAAAAAAGCCTGACAGAGATGATGCAACTGGAAATCGGCACCACTTCTTTGTTAGTAACCGTTGTTGACAGGAAACGGGCATTTGGGCTTTTGATGGTCTACTAATGATAATATTTGCAAACTCAGTTTACCCAAAATTGTGATGACTAGCAAAAGCTTCCCAAGTGATAAGGCATGGGAAGGTAAGGGCTGGGCACTTAAAACATGAAACAGAAACTTCATCTGAAACAGGCGGAGGGACAGGGCAGCGATCCACATAGTCAGGGTGACTTAAATCAGGGCTCAGCATTCTCGGCTCTCGCCCAGTGCCTCACACCTCAAAGCAGGTCCTTGCCATGCCCAACATTTCCCCCACACAGTGACATCAGCAGGACTGGTGAAAGAAGTTTTCTGATTGTTTCAAACTCTAGAACAGAGGTTTGGTTTTGGTAGTGAAGCTATTCGGAGGTCCCATTTTCACCAAGCCTGAAGGATTCAGGCAGACGGTTGAACCTAGTTTTGCCTTATCAACTAAACTTTCCCTAAAGCCACTTGCAATCTATCCTGGACAATTTTCAAATGATCAGTAAACGGACTTATTAATAATCTATGAATCAAAAACAGGTCACAGGTAGGATCACCAATTTGCCAAGGAAATAATATAAACATAATAATAAACCTGATAAAAAATATTGTCAAAATTACAACACAGCACATACGTACCTAGGTATATGTAGCCTTTCCCTCTCAATTGTATGCCTTCAAGAAATCAACCACAACTTAAAAAAATATATTATTAACCAAAAATTATTCAAAAGAAGTCACTTTAACTTAGCGCAACAGCTAAAGAGGCTTACCCTCGGAATCACTACGCCCCACAGTCCAGTTCACACAAGCTGGCAGAAACTAGACGCTCCAGCTTAACCATAAGTGGGAAGCCATGTCAAAAACAAGATCCTTTTTTCAAATCTAATGCTAGCTTCATCTTAAGGAGTATTTCACAGCAGTTAGTCTCTTGAGGAAATACATAATTAAGTAGTTTTTTAGCATATTTAATTAGACCCCAAACTCTTCCCTGTCCCCTTCTCTCCCCAATTATGTACCATTTGCCCAAGAGACCTAAGCAACTCAGTTAATTATGTAAATAAGGCAAGCGTTATTCCCAGGAAGAGCATTGTGAATATTTGTAGGGGAAAAAAAAAAACCCATATTTTAGTGGCTTTAACAAACCTTTGGAAAAAAAATAGGACTAGCAAAATACATGGGAAAACCTTACAATTTGAGGCAAAAAGCAGAGTTCAATGACAAGATGGTGAATCATTAAAAAAGGACATTCATTTCACTTCTTAAATATGAGCTGAATATAAATAAAATAATTTTAAGTTACAACAGCAACAAAAATTTAGTGCTGAACGTCAAATGATTTATGGGGAGAATCAATCTGGAAATTATTAAAGTCGACTCTCCCAGAAAAGGCATTATCATCACGGGGTTGACATGATCTTAACTCCAGAGGCAGCCATGGTGCTGTTATAACTACTACAATCCCATTATTATGCAATCACAAAATGCTAATTTGATCATTTTGAGGTGTTATTTGAATAGTCATTTTAATTTCTAGGTTACAAAAAGGCTTGACTCAACTATAATTCTCTATTAATCATTGAGATGTCACTGAGTATCATATTGATGCATTTCACAAAGATAAAGAAAGACTAATTTAATATGTACAGTACAATATCCTTCAAATATTAGCCACTTTCATTACATATCTGCCAAATGCATCAATATTAAATAATAGATGAGAACAAGGGTTTAATTGTATTTTAGCAATTGTAATATGTAGGATAATAATAAAATAGCATCTCATCACAAGACAGACTTATATAAATCTTTCTTAATCAGTGTGTAATGGTGACTGCCCCTTGCTCACATTCTTTGCTGATTACAAATAGACTTGATATGACAAAAGCATCAAGGGCCTTAAGTGTAAACACATATCTAGCAAAAAGAATTCCTTTGTGACTGAGGAGATGGCTTCTTTACATTTTAAAAAAAATTTCTCCTTCTTACTTCAACATTCAATATATAACAAGCAGAGATCCCAACCTTCTGATAAATTCAAACCTAAGTACTTATAAAAGAATCTGACGGTATTTTGAGAATTCTAGAATATAATGCTTTAAAAGATCTGTGCTATCTTGCTGGCATCAAAGCATTATCACATATTAATTATTCCAGCAGTTACCTCCCCAAACAATGAAATGGTTTCCGGCAATGGAAGGAAGCAAACAAATTCCAACCATGTAACCTAACCCGATAGCTTCTCACATATCTAAATGAATCCACTGTAGTGTAGTATTTAAGAAAAAAATCCTCTACAGTCCAATTTGCCATTTCTAGAGGCTAACGTTCTTGTCCCCTAGGGGGACCCTTCCTTCTCTTTGCTGCATTCCACAGGAAGAAACAGGGGAAGGCAGCAGGGGCTGGCTTAAAGAGAAGCTTTACATCACTGCAATACCTAATTTACTAAAACTATGTTCAGATGTTTTTTGAAGGATATTCTGAGCACATTAGTATCTTTATGTTATTTATGCATTTTGTTTCCAGTTCTTGCTCTCCTACCCCACCAACATAAATAACCATATGCCAATGCCTATATATGCTCACTTAAGCCTATGGAATCGTGCTGCATTGGATGAGGTAAAGTGTTTTGAAGAGAAAACATCTTGCTCAAAGATGACAACTCACAGAAGCAACATACAACCAGAACTTGAATATGAAAAATGCAAACATAAGTTGTATGTTTATTAATTGCAATGGTGTTGAAATAAGACAAATTGTATATAACCCCTCCAGGCAACAAGCTATCACTCAGCACCCCTACGCCACAGCCAGACAGCAAACATAATGCAATAAATATAAAAATCAACTCCTACTGTCTTCTGAAAAAGGCCCAGCTCAGCAGAGACACACAGAATGGCAGGGAATAGGGTAAGGCGGACATATGGAACTATACTCCACCTAAAATGGTGGCCATTTTTCTAGAAGAAAAATAAATAAACTAATGCTACAATTGCAAATTGTTAGAACAAACAGAAAAAACAGTCTCCTGCATAGCAAGTGTCAAAGGAGATTCTCTACAATGAAATAGTGACAGGCAAAGCAATGGCCTAGAATTCTGAAATGAAGCTCTAACCTTAATAATTTCTGCAGTTATCATAAAGACTCAGACAAGACAATGCTGCCTCCCAGAACCACTTTCAAGGCTTTCACAACACAATTAGAGCTTGATTAATCACAACCCAACTAACCCGAACCCTCAAGTACACTTAGGAGATAAAAAAATACAGACATATCTCAGGACTGGTTTCGTCTTAATACTTCTGAACATATTACTATGTAAACAATGCTAAACCCAATTCGGACCATTTTCCATCCTCAGACTTAGAAAATGTGAGTGGCATTCTATAATTACTCTGAATCATTTTTTAAAATCCAGTATCTAATAATACTAATATTGTTATTATTATATTACTAACAATTCCACTTGATTGTGGTTTTACTTAAAGCAGCAATTTTCAACCTTTTTCATCTCATGGCACACATAAACTAATTATATTAAAATGCATGGCACACAAACATACATTTTTTGCTGATCTAACAAAAAATAGATATAATTTTGATTGATTTACAAAAAAAAAAATAATTACCGACCCTTTTTACTCCAAAGTGACTTTTTAAAAAATCAGGTGCCTATAATTGTATATAAGGCACCAAGAATTAACCAATCAGAAGCAATCTTATTATGCAATATAACCAATAAGGTGCGAGTCTATTATATGACCTATATATTTTATGGTACAAAACGGGCACTCATACTGGACGGCTATTCTTGTGTTGGCTGTTGACCTTTTTTTAAATTTGACAATCTGAGAGAAAAGAAGTCAGTGCCCCTACTACATGTTTTAAAAGTTCCTGTGGCACACCAGTGTGGCGTGGCATGCCAGTTGAAAGTCTCTGACATAAAGAGACAAAAGTTTCATTTTTACTTACCTTGCCATCGAACTTGGAATACTCATTAAAGGGGTTATTCAGTTGCAGCGGGCACTGCTCCAGGCGTACAGATAATATTGACTGCTTTCCAGAACTTGGAGGTTTCTCTTTGAGGGACTTTTTTTCAAACAGTGACTTTAACTCCTGGGCTGTGATACAAGAGGAAGACAAAAACATCTTTGTGATTACACAGAGAGACAAGCCTGTCCACCTTCCCTAAAAACTCTTCCGTAGAACCTTACGGAGGGACATATTCATGTCTAATATGTGCAAAACGCCTCACATACACTTCAGTGTCTGTGCACTGAAAAACATGCAGGTCAGGACTGCCGGTTTAGAAGAACCAGGCTTTAAGGAGGGCAGAGTCAGACAAACCAACCACACAGCCATTCTGTAAGAAGCACACTCACAGCTAGAGGAGCTGAGTTGGGCCTGGCTTTGCCACTATCAGCTGTGTAATACTGGATGACTCACTAAACCTTTCTGCGCTTGTCCAACTCTTGAAGATCTCGCCTGGCTCTAATATTGTGTGATTTCAGAATTCTAGTTCCTCAAGGTCAAGGTCCACGTCTGAACCCTCTCACACTCTCCAATGACACCTATCACAAACATCTGGAAGATAAAGCTGAGGAGGAGGAGGAGAAAGAAAGAGTATTATAATAATAGTAGCTGACATTCACTGAGCAAGCCAAAGTATCTCGTTTACTCCTCTTAACAAGCCTTGAGGTACACACTAGCATGAACACAATTCTGTCAATGTGGAAACTGAAGCTCAGAATATGTTGATTAGCCCCAGGCCACAGACACAACTAGTAAGTGCAGAGCTAGATGTGCACCCGGCCAAGGCTCTTGGCCATTAGGAACTAATGAACGAAGTAGACTCTCAATAAATTTTGTTGCATGAATCAATGAATAAAATAATTACTGAAGGAATTTTGATTCAATTATTCATTAGTAAACCAAGACAAGTTAGTTCTACATCTTCTTAAAGATCATTTAATTCTCTAAATTAATCTGAGTATCACTTAAGCTAGTAGCTCAATGATAAGTACATGGGGGTTCATTATACCTTTTATTCTCTGAATATTAGAAAACTTCACATGTG
>PVJI01019514.1:0-30937 GCA_004026765.1 Micronycteris hirsuta | reverse complement strand
CGATCAAAAGTTACCTTGAGACCAATGAAAATGAACACACAACAACCAAAAATCTATGGGACACAGCAAAAGCAGTCCAAGAGGGAAAGAAGCAAGAAAAATCTCAAACAATCTAACCTTGCACCTAAAAGAACTAGAATTAGAACCACAAACAAAGCACAGAGTAAGTAGAAGGAAGGAAATAATAAAAATTAGAGCAGAAATAAATGACACAGACTGAAAAAACAATATAAAAGTTCAATGAAAATGAGAGCTGGTTCTTTGAAAAGATGAAGAATATTGACAAGCTTCTGACTAGACTCATAAAATTTAAAAAAGAGAAGAGCCAATTAAATAAAATCAGAAATGAAAGAGGAGAAATAACTAATATCACAGGGATACAAAGGACAATAAGAAAATATTACAAACAACTACATGCCAATGAATTGAACAACTGAGTGAAATAGATAAATTCCTAGAAACATACAATATCCCAAAACTGAATCAGGAGGAATCAGAGAATCGAAATAGGCAGATCACAACTAATGAAATTGAAGCAATAATCAAAAAATTCCCAGCAAACAAAAGTCCTGATGGCTTTACAGGTGAACACTCAAAGAACACTCAAACACTCAAAGAAGAAATAACAGCTATCTTTCTGAAACTATTCCAAAAAATGTGAGAGGAGGAAAAACACCCAAGCTCATTTTATGAGGCCAGCATTATCCTAATCCTAAAACCAAATAAAGATACTACAAAAATTATAGGCCAATATCCCTGATGAATATAGATTCTCAATGAAACATTAGCAAACCAAATCCAACAATACGGTAAAAACATCACATGCCATGATCAAGTGGGATTTATTCTGGGGATGCAAGTTGGCACAATATTTGCAAATCAATAAATGTAATATGCTGCATAAACAAAATGAAGGATAAAAATCACATGATCATATGAATAGATGCAGAAAAAGCATTTGATAAAATCCAACATCCATTTATAATAAAAACTCTCAGCAAAGTGAGAATAGAGGGAACATACCTCAACATAATAAGGACCATATATGACAAACCCACAGCCAACATCATACTCAATGAACAAACAGTAGAAGTATTTAACTTAAGATCAGGAACAAGATAAGGATGTCTGCCTTCACTCTTATTCAACATGGTACTGCAAGTTCTAGCCACCACAAGCAGACAAGAAGGAATGAAAGGCATCCAAATTGGAAAGAAAGACATAAAAATGTCATTATTTGCACATGACACGATACTGTATATAGATAACCCTAAAGACTCCATCAAAAAAAACACTAAAACTGATAAATTCAGTAAAGTAGCAGAGTATAAAATTAAGAATCAGAAATTGCTAGCATTTTTATACACCAAAAATGACCTATCAGAAAGAGAAACTAAGAAAACAACCCCAGTCTTCTCACTGAGTCCCTTCCTGTCAACATGTGGCAGTTCATGGGTTCACAAAAGAAGAAAAGACAATTCACAGAGCTCGCATTATTTTGCCTCCTATCTCCAAAGGTATATTCCACTGTTTTGTGAGATATTCTGGGGTATCCCATTTACAATTGCAACAAAAATAATAATAATAAGGTACCTAGGAATAAATTTAACCACGGAGGTAAAATACCTATACTCAGAAAATTTTAAGATACTAACGAAAGAAATTGGCAAAGATACAAATATGTGAAAGCATATATCATGTTCATGAATGGGAAGAATTAACATCATTACTATGTTCAAACTACCCAAAGCAATCCACAGATTCAAGGTAATTCCTATCAAAATAGCGATGTCACATTTCACAGAACTAAAATAAATATTTCAATAATTTATATTGAACCACAAAAGACATCATATACCCTCAGCAATCTTGAGAAAGATGAATAAAGTTAAAAGTTTCACACTACCTAATATCAAATTATACTACAAGGTCAAAGTAATCAAAACCATGTGGTACTGGCATAAAAACAGACCTATAGATCAATAAAGTAGAATAGAGAGCTCAGAAACAAATCCAGGGCTTTATGGCTGATTATTATTTGACAAAGGAGGCAAGAGCAGACCATGGGGTACAGACAGCTAGTCAATAAATGGTGTTTGGAAAATTGGACAGATACATGCAAAAAAAAAAGAAACTAGACCATCTCTTTATACCATACACAAGAATAAACTCCAAATGGATTGAAGACTTAAATGTAAGACTTGAAACCATAAACATCCTGGAAGAAAACATAGGCATTAAATATCAGATATTTCTCATAGCAATATTTTTTCTGATATACTCGTATCTCCTCAGGCAAGGAAAACAAAAGAAAAAAATTGAGACTACATCAAACTCAAAATTGTTTTGCACTTAAGGGAGACCATCAACAAAATAAAAGACAACCCACTGAATGGGATCATTGCCAATGGTACATCTGTTAGAGGGTTAATATCCAAAATGTATAAAGAACTCAGACAAGTCAACGCACCAAAAAAAAAAAAAAAACCCAAATAATTCAGTTAAAAATTGAGCAGAGGATCTGAACAGACACTTCTCCACAGAGGACATACACATAAAAGATGCTCAATGTCACTTATCGTCAGAGAAATGCAAATTAAAACCAAAATGAGATATATCACCTCACACCTGTCAGAATGGCTATCATCAATAGATCAACAAACAACAAGTGCTGGCAATAAGGATGTGGAGAAAAGGGAAACTTTTGCACTGTTGGTGGGAATGTAGACTGGTTCAGCCACTGTGGAAAACAGTATTGGAGATACCTCAAAAATTAAAAATGGAACTACCTTTTGATCCAGAGATTCCACTGCTGGGTATATATCCGAAGAAATTAAAATCACCAATTCAAAGAGATATACACACCCCTGTGTTAACTGCAGCATTATTTACAACAGCCAAGACTGGGAAGGAGCCCAAGTGTCCATCAGTAGATGAGTGGATAAAAAAGCTGCGGTACGTTTATACAATGGAACACTACTCAGCTGTAAAAATTAAGGAAATCTTACCTTTTGCAACAGCATGGATGGACTTAGAGGGTATTATGGTAAGTGAAAATAGTCAGAGAAAGACAAATACCATATGATTTCACTTGTATGTAGGAACTAATGAACAAAACAAACAAAATAGAAACAGACTCATAGATACAAAGAACAGAATGACAGCCGTCAGGGGGATGAAATAAGTGAAGGTATTAAGAAAAAACCTCATAGACTCAGGCATCAGTTTGGTGATTACCAGAGTGGAGGGGGCGGGGCAAGTAGAAGGAGGTAAAAGGGGGATAATTGGTGATGGAAGGAGACTTGACTATGGGTAGTGAACACACAATACAATATACAGATAATATATTACAGAATTGCACACCGGAAACCCATTTAATTAACAAACATAACCCTCCCAAACTATCTATACACACACACATATTTAAAAAGATCAAAGCCCAATTCAGGCCACCCAAGCCAACTCTGACTTGTCTGCCACGTAGCTGAGAAGACACGGTGGTCGATCTCCGGGAAAGACCTGCACCTGTTTCACACGGGGGTCATTACGCCAGCCATCAAGTAATGACCGGGATTCCATACAACAAAGAGAGCTGAGCACAAAGATGGAGCAGCGAGCACCAGGGAAGTGAGCCCGAGCAGGGGCCTCTGAGGAAGGGGACGAAGAGCCACGTGAGAGGAGGTCTCACAGTGAGAGCGGAGGGGGCGCAGGCAGTGACTCTGCAGCTGGGATGTCTGGTGTGGAGTCCAGCCTGAAGCACTTTGCTTTCACGAGCAGCCAGGCTCAAAGCAGGGGAGAACGTCTTCAGTGGCATGAATGTAACGTGAAATGAGGGAGTTTGCCCTGAATTATGTTTACATCCACCAGGGGGATTGGGTGGACCCTACACCAATATTAAACTAATTACTTTTAAAATTTTTTTAATTAAATGTATTGCAGTAACATTGATTAATAAATTACTTTTAAAATGTAAGTTGCTTTTTCTCATGCTCCATGTGCAATTTTAAAACTTCATTCCTGCTTTATGTGGGATGTGGGAGCTCATCTGAGATTTCAAAATATCCTCACAGAGCATACAACTATCTACACATAAATAGATTCTAAACCTGGAGTAGAATTTGGAGTAAAATCACTTCCAGGCAAGGCCCAGAGCCAGTGAGAGACAAGAGACCAAGGGGTCGTGTGAGTAAAGATGGACCCTGGGAAGTCACTGCTAATATCAGAAACAGGGATTCTCGTTAGACTGGCTTGGAAAGCAAACCGCAGAATGGAAAGCAAACCGCAGAATGTTTCAACTGCCCGAGGGAGGTCTCCCTCTCTGAGCACACTCCTGCATTCTCATTGCTCAGGCCTGACGAGAGCCCCAGGGCTCCCCAATCTGTGTCAGTCCTGAATCCCAAGCCCTCTCTGTCCGGAGTCCCTTCTTCTCTCTTCTTTGGTCCCAGAATTTGGCTAAACAAATGACTGTCCCTAACCATCCTCTGCCTTGCAAGTGGAAGCTCTTTCGCTTTTCAGAACTATTATGGAGTAGAGTCTCTAGCCGAGATTAAAAATAACCCCACCAGACGGCCTGTGAGATGTGCTTTCCTGAGAGCCTGAGGCCTTGGGAATGCAAACCAGGAAATGAGCCAGTTGCCACTGACACTTACCAGAGAAAACTGTCATTTGCATCTACACTCCGGATCCCCGGATGGCTGCAAATAAATCAGGGGCCCATTCAAACCAGTTCCTGAGCACAGCCTGAGAGCTCGCGTGGAGGTGGCTTTGGAAAAAAGGAGTGAGAGGACAAAGCTCTGGAAATGGGGACGGATGAGTCCACGTCGCTGTGAATTCCCATTAGCTGAATGAGTGTCATTTTCAGCAGCTAGCCCTCCCACCCCTCCCCCAAAGACCCCTTCCTATACTTTCGGTAACAACATCCTCTGTAATAATGTCATCATCGCCAGCGGCATGTTTGCAGGCCTGGAGCAAACAACAGTGATTGGCAAAAACATTTCAGTATACAGTGATAGTAATCGATAACCGTGGGCACAAAGCAGAAACCAAGCCCAGTTTGATCTTGCTCACGAAAGAGATTTTCCTGAAGTCACTTCTATCCACACATCTGAATGTAGTAATTCCCTTCCCAGCAACCCTTACCGGGCTCCCTAAATTCTATCGCATCACATCATATAAAATATCAGTTAAAAGCCTGTTCGCTTTAAGGTTCTAAGCTTCCAGATGCCGGCCTGGATTTCCCTAATGGACTCTATGTAATTTCTGTTCTACAGCTTTGACCTCCTGTCTGCACTAAAGCTTGCCCTCTTAGGAACTCCACAGAGTTTGTCTGTATTCATCTAGAGGAGGCTGGGCAAGGCTGCAATGCACTCACGATCCTAATGTCCTTGCTTTTAGGAAACCCGCTGAAGTATCTAGCGGGGACAGGCATCATAGCTAAGGCTTCCTCTCATACAGTTCATGGGGAAAAGACATATGTACAAGGTCTGCCTGGGAAAAGTCCAGCCATTGTTAATACAACAGGAATGGTCTGCACAACACCGGTGTGACCTGGCAGCCCAGGAGAGTGCACTGGAACGCACATGCATGAACAATGACGACTTCACTGTACTAGGCAGTGGGGGCAGTAGACACCATTGAGTGAGCGTGTGTACTGTGTGGCCGTCTCATTCAAAATGACTGAGTGAGTAGAGCAACGAACCTGCATCAAATTTTGCATTAAGCTTGAACACTTCTCCACAGAAACTACTCAGGTAATTCAGAAGGCCGCAGCTATCAGCAACTGGTGACTGGCAGCTTCATCACAACAGTGCACCCACTCATGCATCATGTCTCATGCAGAGTTTTTTGGTGAAACATCAAATCACCCAGGCGACTCAGTCATCAAGTCACCAGGTGACCCAGACCCCCCATGGCCCAGGTTTGGTGCCCTGAGACTTCTGGCTTTTCTCAAAACTAAAATCGCCTTTGAAAGGGAAGAGATTTCAGACCATCAGTGAGGTTCTGACTGCTCAGAGTCCGCACTCCACCAGCTCAAACGAGGCCCCAGGGGTCACCTTAGCAGGTGACCAGTTGCACTTGTCCTTCTGTGCATTGGAGGAGATGTCACAAATCGGGTCACAGCCCAGGGGCCAGAGTTAATGACACGGCCCCACCTACCTATGACAAGGAGGGGGACAGGCAGGGACTCCTACGCCATAGTAGTGTAGCACTCCTGTCTCTGCTCCGGCAGCTCCTCAAGTTCCCAGTTTCTGCAGGACTGAAACCTCTTTCACAGGACACGTGGGGAAGGAGCAAAGGGGAAGGCGGGTACACGTCTTACTTTTTTCCCCTCACTTCCTTGTGATCAGCCTCCCAATGCTCCAAGGGACTCCCTTTCTGACCCCAAACAGAGCAGGGAGCATTGCCTCCTTTAGGGATCATCCGGATAGCGCCCCCCCCTTCAGAAACGTAGTGGTTTACACTTGTCCAAATAAAAAACAACCTCTTGATCATGGAGGTGTCACAGACTTGGGGTCTTGAGGGCAGAGCACGTGAACACAGCACTGAGACCACAGAAAGGCACGCACTCAGCAAAGAGCATGCATTCAAGCATTTTCTGATTCCACAAACATAGAGCGACACCTGCTCTACACCCAGGTTCTTTGCATTTAGTATTCGCAGCACCCCTTATTTCCACCCCACCAGGTTCCAGCCTCCTTAGAACAGACACACCTGAAAGCCACAGCCAGCACTCAAAGCATCTGTAAAGTGAGAGCAAAAGCAATCTCTCCCAGGGAGGTAGACAAACTCCTTCAACTCCCCTCCTGCCCCCCCAAAACAAGTGCAAAGCACAAGGCATTACAGTGTCAAACACACGAGCTGTCGGGGAGGAGGGGCCTCCTGGGCAAGGATGGAGAAAGTGATCTAAGGCAGGGCAGTGATGAAGAAAGCAGGGGCTGCCTGAGTCCACTGTATTCGCTCCGAGAAAGGCCACGCACGGGGCCTCCGTGCAGGGAGAGCAGGCATTCCAGGGTCTGCGCGCTGGCTGGCAGCTCAGCCCATCCCCATGTTCACACTGCTTATCTCACTCACAGAACAAGGACAGTGCTGGTCCTCCCTCTCTGAGCCTTGAAGATCTGGCCCCAGGGCAGCCTCCCTGCTTTCTCCATTATGACCCAGAGCCTCGTGTTCCCTTCACAGGGCTCGCCTCCTCTTTGGGCTCTTTGGCTTCTTCCTGAAGCAACTCCGTGTGATGGAGCACAAAAGCACGCTTACAGGCACGTCTTCGTTTCCTCCCTCCCGCCTTCCTTCTTCCTCTCCTTCCGTCTTTTCCTTCTTCCTCCCTCCCTTCCTCCCTTCCTTCCCACTTTCCCTTCTTCCTACCTTTCCTCCTTCATCCTTTCCTTTTTTTCGACAAAGTACTTTCTGAGAGCCTAATGTGTGGCCAGGGGCACTCTCCTTCATTTCAGAAATAACGCTCTGTTACGCGATTCCAAGTAAAAAAGCACCGGTCCCCAGGTAGACAGCTACAAGTACCGGAAGAGAGACAGAATACAGCTTCTTCTGGATCCTTCCGCTACCCACCCACCCCCGGCCCCCCAGAAAAACGAAAGTACCAGATATCCAAATTCTGTTCTTTGCCGGACAATCCGGGGTCAGAGTTTGGGCCTGGAGCAGCTTGCACCCACAGAAACAACAGCATAAGCAACGCCCCACTTGCGATCTCTGCGATGCGCCTGGAGTGGTTCGTTAAGTTCATTCCTCTTTGGCACCTAGGCGAAGGGAGCTCTGCCTGGCGGCCCTCGCCGCTCCCTGCCGCTCCCCATGGCACCCAGGAGCCTGGGTCACTCCTCCGGTCCTCTCTCATGCTCTACGTTTCCCAGGGCCCTATATTGATGAGGAAGACGCAAAACATCCGCTTGTTTCCTTGCACTATGCTCGTCACCTGCTGCCTTTTATCTTGACCCATCCACTGCATTCAAACAGAAATACCAACGTCTCATCCGCACAAAACACACATCCAATTTGGTACTCTGTCATCTCCCTCCAAAAATTGTCCCCCACCCCAAACCTCTATGTCTGTCTTTGTAGAAGAACTGTTAATAGATTTGTCATTAAGGAATTCTTAACATGGACATTATAATTACATATCACATGTAATTAAAAAAAAAAAGAAGGTACTTATTTTGGTTTTAGCCTGATCGCCACTCACCGTGTTCAGTCTTACCCAGGGCCTGCTCTCCTGTGCCCTGGGCCCTGGGAGGGAACGAAGGGAGCAGGCTCATCCAGCCATCGGGGCGAATCTTGGGTTTAGACATCTAATTGGTGTCCTCAAGAAGCCCAGGAAAGTTGTCTGTCGCCGTCCAAGGGTTTAGGCAGGCCAGACAGTCACACCTTGGGAAGCACATTGAAGTCTCGCTCAGAGCTGCCAAGCCACACAGGCCCCTGCTCTTCCTCCCAGCACAGATCTGCAATGATACCCACCTGTTCATCCCCGTGGGCGCGTCCGCAGCTACCAGTCCAGGTCCTCCCACCTTTCCCCACTCTTTTCTCTCCTTCCTCTACCTTTACCCCCAAATTTTCTAGTGTTCCTCAAAAAGCCATGGGCCTCCGAGTGCCCGCCCCCAACCCCTCAGCTTCCCAGCGCAGCGGACTCAACACTCAGCCACCTCTCCCCATCTGGGAAGGGGGTCTTTCCAGTGCATGGAGTGAATCAACAGCGTATTGAAATCCCCTCTCCCCCAAAATCACTCGTGCCAGGTTCATTCAAGGAGCTGGTTCTACCAGGGACCATGCAGATGCTTTCTCTCCCCATCACTGCCGATGGGTCACTGCTGGAGTTCCTTTCTCCAGCCATGAGCTGCCCTCCTGGTAGAGCCCAGGGCTTTCCAAACGTGTTGGGAATTAATACAGCGGAATTTTCAGTTAAAAAAAGAAAAGTATAGTCCTACTGTGATCAAAACCTCTCTCCAGCTAGGCCTGAGCTGCTCAGCTGCTCTCCAGCTCTAGCAACCGGGAAGGCTGGGGTGAGCCCTGTTTTCCTCACACCTCCCTTCCCACTTGCTCAGCTGCTTCCAGGTCCCAGGAGGAGGCAGGGGCAAGAAGGGTGTGGAAAGCACAGGATGTGACTTGACCGCTGCTGGTGCACCTGGGTGCTCGAGGGCCCTCTGCTTGGTGCGTGCCCACATACTGATTACAGTGGGCAGAAGAACGCCTCCTGAGAGACGTCCTCATTCTGATGTGGGAAACCTGTGGACAGGTCACCTTCTGTGGTAAACAGGACTTGGCCCATGTGATGAAGTTTAGGACCTTCAGGCGGGAAGAGGATCCTGGGTTATCCAGATGGAACCAATAGAATCACAAGCGTCTTTGTAAGAGGGAGGCAGGAGGGGTGGTGGTGGAGGAGCTGTGATGATGGAAGGGAAATAGCCTGCGGAGAACTACTTCACCAGTAACGGGAAGGCAAGTGTAAAGGGACCACCCAAGATGCATTACTTCTGCTCCCAGTGTGAGCTGGGCAGGTGTGAGGCCTTAAGGCAGCATCCTGGGCTCCAGAAGGCCTTGCTTAGTTCGCCCATCCCGATTGGTGAGCTCTCAGGTCACGTGCAGCACCAGTATCCCAGTCCTCTGATGTTTCGGATTCTTCAGAAAAGGCTCTGTAGTTAACTCAAGTTAGTCTGTTTAAGAAACATAGTTTTTCAAAAACAAATATTAACTGATCTGCTAATAAAAGAAACTTTACTAAAAGAAAATGTTTTCTCATGAAAACTGTCTGAAATGATTCTGACCATGAGTCTAAAGATTCGGAGCTCTCCCTGAAAGTGGGCAGGTAAAAAACTCTTAGCCAACTGCCTAAGACAGAGGTTTTCAAAGGTTTTCCTCAGGCTCTGGGATAGAGAAAGGAAAAAAAGAGCACGCCCGCCCACTAGTGGAAAAATTGAGTATTGCTTGATACGTTGAAGCAGGACTCAAACTCCGTCTTGTGGTGAGAACTGCCAGCTAAGCTTCAGAGCCATCACCTCATTAAATCGTCCACACAAGACAGGCATTAAAGTGATCATTGAAAACTCCTGGTCTACAGAAGCCAGGGACATAAATGTCCATGGACCAATAAACATTTAATGTGGCAGAAAAACCAAGTCAAGGAAAATCATCAAACTTTGTTTTTCTGAACACCTTTTTTGTTTGCAGCCTACATTTGTGCTATATAACGCCTATTGTGTATGATATTGATGATTGTATCTTGAATTCAAAATTTTTTAAAAAGATAAAAATAAAAAGATTTTACTTTTTAACATTTTCTTTCACAACTTTTATAGTTTTGTCTTGGAGGCAGAAATCCTCAACTTTGGCCTTTGGCCCCAACATATCAGCATTATATCTTGTATCAAGTTTGCTTGAACGCAGAATTCAGCCCTGACAGGCAGCCTTGCCTACAAGCGACATGTGGTTTTACTTAGTTTAATCATGGAAACGAGCTGTGCAAAAAGGCAGGCCTTTTCCATCAGGATTTTCAAAGATTTTCAAAAACCTCTGCCCAACAGTTCGGCGTTGCAGTGCCAACACACCGCGGGCCCCCTTTCACGCTGTCGGTAAGAACGGACGAAGGAGCGCTGAGCCATGGGGGGCTGGCCTTCCAGAGGTGGAAATCAGCAGCGATCTAGGAACTAGGTCTTCAGTATCACAATGCCCATTACATTACATGTCCAGAAACCAACTCTAAGACAGAACAGAGGACCAGATAGCTAGATAATTTTCTCCAGGACTTTTCCAACTACCTGTGGGTGCTTTTTCAGGGAAACAGCCAAAGCGTCAACCCAATGGCCGATTATGTGATAACAGTCTACCGCCTGAGCGGACGCAGCGGGTGCTTTTCCTTGGATGATGTCCACGTGTTCACTTCAGCAGTCCAACCACCCTCCTCAGCATCCTGCTGTGACCACCCCGGCCTCCCTGCAGTGGACAGAAGGCTGTGTCATGGCCAATCCGTCAAACGGTCCCCAAAGGTTCCCTGGCCCAAGCCCCAGGAGGGGAGCCAGCTAACAGGTGGTGAGCTCTGTGTCCGAGGCATGTTCTGTTTTTAACTCCCAGCAGAAAGCCATTCCCGCCAAACACTGCAGAGGGGGAGATGTACGTGTGTCCTTCCATAACTCGCCACACGGAACCTCGGCTGTATGGCAAGTCCGACACGAGCAGCGTCTATCCCAGGAACCCCTTCTCCATTAAACGGTTCAACCATTCCCTCCATCAGAACAATTAATTTCTTAATTACTTCCTGGTGTGTGCCTGTTGTAACCACACCGTTGAAAACATTTTCAGTCCTATAAGAATTCTCAAAGTCGCAGTGAATCGACAGGACTTACATGTACATATTACTAAATCTGCACCCTTATCATCTGCAATAGCAAATGTGGCAGCGTTTGAAACTTTTCACACAATTCATCTTTCATTTCCCAGCTCTGTTTCCAGCACATTGAGAGACCGTGTTTCCAGTCACTTACATTCGCAGGTGTTTATATCTTTTCAGGATGCAATTTCGCTACATTCAACAGACACCCTTTGACGGCTTGCTATCGGTGGAGAACTGGGTGTCCCAGCAGATTTTTTTCACATAAACACAACACTGCTTATTTTAAAAAAAACTCTCAGTTCTGTGTACGGCTTACTGGGGTTTGAGCACACGTCTTTTCCACGCCCCGGCCTTCGTTCTGCCTGCTGTTTGATTCAAATAGCCCCTCGGCTGCCTTCTCCAGTTACATCAACACCAAATAAGCCTGTGGAAATGGTCACTTTACAAGGCGGAGCATATGACCTCTGGGTCTGTCTTCTTTTTCCAACCTTTCATAGAGATTTGGGAGGTATTTTTCTTTTCTAACACTACATCGTGGAAGAGATTTTTCACAGCCACAAACTCAGTTTTGCAAAACACGGTAATGATTTTCTATAATACAACCTCTGGATCTGGTCTCCCCCCGCCTGAGAGAACACAGCCTCTGAGTCCCCTCCAGGAAGTCATTCTGTCACGTCCACAAGGACACCCAGTGGCCTGGGTCCTGTTACCTCAGAATTTACCCTACGGCCCACACAGTAAGCCAAGCAGGTAAGTGCCCCAAAGGGTTCCCCACCCTCCCCTGCTCCATGTTAGAATTTCAATGGGAAGCTTTGGAAATGCCAAATGCTTAGCTTTTCTCCAGAGAAATTACTGAGAATCTTTGTGGGGGGGCATGGGTATATACAGTTCTCTTAAGCCCTTCAGGCAATTGAGGCAATCATTGACAGGGTTACGAAGGAGAGACCCACAGAAAGCAGCTGAGGACTGGTGACGGACACCTCCCCGCAAAGCTGACTGAGAGGCAGCAAGAGCAGCTCTCCTGTAGCCAGCCATGATCACCCCATCGAGCTCTGTATGTATACAGGGAAGGGAGATAGGGGGGAGGTGGCCAGAGTGACAGGCAGCACCCTGGAGAGCTGCCACAGAGCCCTCTCAACACCCCCACGTGCTCCTCACCAGACAGCCCACACACAAGTGTAAATGCCAGCCCCCTAAAGTCCCCAAGAGCCAGGCGGTGTTGGCGGGGAAGAAGCAACAAGCCCAGGAGAGCACACTGACCACAGGAACCAGTAAAATAAAGCGACGGGCATCTGCATCCTCTCTCCCCAGCAGTACCCTGGCGGAGCCGGGGCTGCAGAGGGAGGGATGGGTGTCCCAGAACCCGGCCCATCCCCATCCGATCCAAGCAGATGGGGTCTCAGCGCAAACTGTGCTCAGGAAGAGAGAGAAGGTAAGACTTAAACCAACTAGGAAACTAAACTGAGTTGAGTGCCCACAACCAAAAAAGACTGGAAAAGATGGAACCTGCCCGCGGTGGCATGTGGGAGCTGCCACGGCACAGAGCTGAGCACGGACTGAAGGAAAGAAACTCGTTCGTGTTTGTAGCACTGAGCCGACACTGCTCCCTAAACCAATGATACCCTCAGTCATACCAGACTTGACCAGTATCATTACGAGATTGCTCAGAATTTCTCCTCCCTGTCCTCCCTGAAATAACATCTTCGTTACTTGGGGTCAAACAGAGCCTTATGGGGGGCAGAGGGGCTTCTTCCAAGGCCATTCCTCTGCCCTTGCTCCCAAGACTGCCTTGAGAGGACCACTGGAATCCACTACCCCCTCAGCAAACACCCAGGCCCTTGTTGTGGACGTGAGGAAGCTCCTGTGGCTCTGCTGAGTGCGGCCAGGTGTGCTGCAGCCCCCCTCGGCCTTTATGAGGGGCACCCCAGTGCAGGGCCTCTCTCCAGAGATGCCCTCCTCCTCCGACCCTCCTCTTGTGAAAAGCATGTTCAAGTCCACACAGTGGTGCGTGAGAGAGGAGAGGAAAATTGCTCCTCTAATCACAGATTCTTTCCAAACCCGTTCCATCCTGCACCTGCACCAAACCTTTGAACTGAACAGCCAAGAATCTGGAAGCTTTGGTGGATGGTTCCCACCAACCCCACTGAGATGTTCCCTAAAATAAAGTTGCCTCCATTCACCTCCTAAAACCAAAGAAAGATATGAATGAAAGCCAATGGAAGATGGTATCGGAATAGTGGAAATCAGCAATCACATGTGAGAAATGTGGGGAGATATTATTTTTTTACCATCTTTCCTAAATTGGGACAAACTAAACCGAAAGATGAGTGTGGGGCTTTGGGACACACGGGAGCTGCCAACAAACACTGCTTTCCTCCCTCAGCAGAAGTAAGAGAAATCTCCGACACTGCAGCTGTCTGCCAGCAGACGTTGCCTCCCGTTTCTGGCTGCTGTGAATACAGCTGCTGGGGACACTCTTGTGCCAGCCTTCGAGTCCACAGGAACTTTCATTTCTCCAAACAAAGCTTTCTTGACGTTTGCAAGTATGGTTGAATAACGCAAGACAATTTTATAATAAAAATAAATCTAACTTCTTGGTGGGTTGGGGGACTCGATGTTTATCACCTTTCCCTTTACGTCATAGGAAGGGTAAGAGGGCACACAATGGCCTGAGGCACAGGGGCAAGGAGACCCGAGGAATGGGTGAATGCTGCGACAAACCGGAAGTGCATACGTGCCTGGCTTCAGGCGGGCAGGCACGACTCCACTGCAGCTCATGCACCCTGCAGACCCCATGTTGCCAGACCTTCCCACTTTCAATAGAAGACAGATTCCCCCGCCCCCCGAATATATGTACTCTCCTAAATGGGAATGCTGGCCAATAAGAAATATAGTTAGCCCTGTTGCACCAATGCTGTCCAACCTTAGACAGCACAAGACCAAACCCCAGGGCAGGCTAGAGGTGGCCCAGACTCCCCGAACCCCAGCTGAGATGGGTTCTGAGCCTGGTCCTGTGAAAGCACAGCATGCCTGGGCCCAGCCCAGATCCTGAGCAACTGGATCAGGAATGAGTTCTGGGCGCCTACATATTCTTTAAAACTCCAGCGTTCATTCTGTTTCATGACCAGGGTCTAGTAGGGAGTCATATTTCAAGTTACAATATTTTGTCACATTTCCCAACCTCGACAGCAGGTTCAGAACACTCGGAAGCCTTCCCAGGCTACCTCCACCTGATTCTGAGCTCAAGCAGTGATGTGGATACCAGTCAATTATAATCAGTGATACACACACACAATGAAAATGTGACGATGGCACCTTTCTCATGTCTAGTTAACCCAAATAGCACCCAATATTGGCCTTTCTATGTACTATTTGAGGACATTATAATAGCTGGCCTTTCTGGAAGAAGAGTGATTCTAAGTCAAATACATTCATGTATGAGCTGATGGGAATTTCTCATTTGTAAACATGCCAAGCATGGGAATAAAAACTCCCCAAATAAGGGAGACAATACAGGGAGCAGGAGAAGGCAGGTCAGAGAATCTGAAAGCATTTTTACAAATAATTTAGCAGGGAACAGGTCTTATGAGACAAGTTAAAAAGGCCAAGGGCCACAAAGCCTCCTTAGCTGGGACTCTTGCCCTGTCAAGTGGCTATGGAATTAAGTAAATCAGGTAGGAAGGTGCTGTGACAGATTCCTGTCTCCCAGTCTCCCCAGTGAGCTCCTGAAGGCCCAAGACAAATGGTATTTATGAAAAATGGAGACAGCCAGTAACCAGATCCCATCATCGTTTGCATTTTAAGCCTCGAACCTGCAGTCATGTGACAAGCAAATGAAGAAAAATTAGAAATGACCATTAGCTGAGAACACATTATAATACCATTGAGTGAGAGTCAGAAGACTGCAGAGCAGGCACCAGTTCTTGGCAAGGCAACCCGAAAGTCTGGGCCCAACAGGATGGCGATAGTGAACACAGATGTCACGGACAAAGGCATGTCCAGGGATAAGGTCATCTTCACCTTGGCGGTCTCTGGAATCGAGTGTGTCATTGGCATCATTGGGAACGGCTTCATCGCAGCCATCCATGGGGCCGAGTGGGCCCGGCGCAAAGGGCTCCCTGTAGGTGACGCCATCCTGTTGATGCTGAGCGTCTCCAGGCTCTTGCTGCAGATTTGGATGATGCTGGAGAATATCTACAGCCTACTCTTCTGGGTCACTTATAACCAAAACGCAATGTACATCCCCTTCAAAGTCATCACCGTGTTCCTGAACTACTCCAACCTCTGGCTCGCCGCCTGGCTCACCACCTTCTACTGTCTTAAAATTGCAACCTTTACTCACCCGTGGTTCTCCACGACAAAGAGGAAGGTCCTGGCACTGATGCCTGGGCTGGTGAGGCTGTCACTGCTCATCTCCGTAGGCTTTAGCTTTCCCTTCTCTAAAGACATCTTCAACGTGTACGTGAACAGCTCCATTCCGAGGCCCTCATCCAACGCCACTCGGAAGGAGTACTTCACCGAGACCAATGTGGTGAACCTCGCTCTGCTCTATAACCTGGGCATCTTCATCCCTCTCATCATGTTCATCCTGGCGGCCGCCCTGCTCATCCTCTCTCTCAAGAGACATACCCTACGCATGGAAAGCAAAGCCACAGGCTCCGGGGACCCCAGCATGGAGGCTCACATGGGGGCCATCAGAGCTACCAGCTACTTTCTCATTCTCTATATTTTCAATGCAGGGTCTCTCTTTCTTTCTTTGTCCCATGTCTTCAAAGACAACAGTTCCTGGAATATTCTGTGCAAAATCATCATGGCTGCCTACCCAGCTGGCCACTCAGTGCTGCTGATTTGGGGCAACCCTGGGCTGAGAAGAGCCTGGAAGCGGCTTCAGTCTCGAGTTCATCTTCACCTGCCAGGGCAGACTCTATGACTGGAGCCCACAGGACCTGGTCCCGCCAACTCTGCCTTTTCCTCACCTGGACCTCTCCTCCTCGCCCATCTTTTCTTTCCTAATCCTGCTCGGACACTCCTCCTCGGGTAACTGCATCCTTTCATAAACGTGATCCTGAATTTTTAACTTTAGTTTCTTAGCAGAAGTAGCTAAGCAGCTCTGAGATAGGTTTATGAATGCTCCTTAATCTCTGCTCATTCACATCCTTCCCTGAGTGCCTCTCCACTTCCTCCTCCCCCCGGGCCGTAAGGAGAGGGTGACAGACATCTTCATGTGCCTGGGATGATCTGTTGTACCTGTTGTCACTGAGCACCTTTAATTCTCAAGTCTATCTTGGCATGGTCACCCTACTTAAGGCTTACTAACCCCCAGTTGAGGAAGAGGAGGGAAGGGAAACCAGATACCTACAGAGAAAAGGGTTCAGGGAAGAGAGGCTGGCCAAAATCCGCAAGTGCTGCAGAGGTTTCCCGGAAAATGAAGCGAAGTAAAAGGCTCAGATTTTACCACAAGGAAGCCACGTACACAATTAGTCGAGTGATAACATGGAATTCAGACTACAGGCGTTCCCAGAGAAGGTGATGGGAGCAGTGGGGGGTTTGCAAGGACCAGTCATCTCGGGAGGTTGTTTGGAGAGGAGGAGGAGACACAAGGTGACAGGTGGCTATGTGGACGGTCAAACAAATGCTTTGCTTTTCCAGATAATAGGGGACGCAGCGAGAAGAGAGGAAAGGAAAAATGAAAAATTAGAGTAAAAGGTGTGGAAAGCAGAAAGAAAATAGAAAGAGGCCCAAGTTAAAGAAGGTCTGTTTGGCTACACCCCTGACTCAGTGACAATGCAAGTGACACCTGCGCCTCCGGATTTGCCAGTTCTGGGTCAGTTCTGGGGCAAGGGCAGGTTCCCTGGGAGCGGCTGTGTGTGGAGAAGGAAAACATTACTTTCGTCGTCACTCTTCAGAATGATACCGTCAGCACTGCCTCAAAGGGTGGTTCACAAAGTGACACCCCACCCACCCCGCGATCTTGGAATCAGAAATGTAGGAGCTGGGGTTTTCTTGTGTTTGCAATTTTTTAAAATTAGAATTACTCACCTATAAGTGGACCCTAATCAACAAAACAAACAAGCAAGTAAAATATCACCAGAGACACTGAAATAAAGAACACACTGACAGTAACCAGAGGGGAGAGGGAAGGGGGATAACGTGGGAAAGAAGGGAAAGGGTCATCAAGGAACATCTATAAAGGACCCACGGACAAAGCCAAAGGGGGGCAGGATTAAAGGTGGGAGTTGGGGGTGGGTGGGACAGGGGAAAGTGGTGGCGGGAAAATGGAGACAACTGTACTTGAACAACAATAACAATAAATAAAATATAAAGCTAAAAAAATAAAATCAGAATTAGTGAGTAAACTGTAAAGAGAATGCTACTGATTATAACAAACTTAAGTAGCTCCCAAATGAAAATGTCAGGTCAGTAGCAAAGACTAAAATCTGAGCTCCAGGCTCTCAAACACGTATTTCAGAGAGAGTCTTGGGACTTATTTAACTAGAAGGGAAAATATTTATGAAAACACACTATTTTGGTAGCTTTCCTAAGTGACATTTATATGACTCTTTCAAGTTGGCATAATTATTATAGTAAGACAAATTAGATGTTGAGGTTGCATTCCAATTCCTAAAAACAGAGAAATATATGTTTTTCCAAATAATACATGCATACATGCCCACTGAGGGTGTTCTGATGGACCACAAACAGAAAATTGATTTCAAGTCACCATGTCATTAACTGAGCCATGCCAAGATAAGAAACTGCATAATCCCCCCGCATGCTCATTATGAAGAACTATTCCCTCATTGCTTGCAAGAGTGGCAGACAGCTATCAAGAGCCTCAAGGATGTGACGCCCTTATCAATATTTATGTGCAGTACCTTCAAACAAAGCTCTCTCCAACCTCCCCTCCCTCCCTCCTTCCCTTCCTTCCTTCCACCCTTCTTTCCTTCCCTCTTTTCTTCCTCTTTCTTTCTGTAAAACCCACCTAAGCTTCCAGAACAAGCCAGTATACCCTGTCTTCAAACTGGTTGGCTTTAGACAGAAATCGGAAGTCCTACAGAATCCATTTTGCAAACGCTACGTGACACCTCTGTCCCAAGAAAGGCTGAAAGTTATGATGTGAAGGTTCCTTGACCCACAAAGTCACGTTGGACACGTAGAACAGCTAAGGTGGTTTTGGTCACCATAGGACTCCAATCTAGAAGGCCCAGCTCAGGACTGAGGTCTCCAACCTGGTCAAGTCCTTGCACATGAAGACAAGACTAGTGGCCAGGGCAGAGCTAAAGACTGGGATTGGAGGATCACCAGACTGTCTCACAGTCGAACATGACCTTCCCCTCTAATAATTCAGTGTGCACTAAGTTCCACCCTGGTGCCTGCTTTCCTGTGAGCACACTCTGCAGGAATTCTCTTTTATTCTTGACACTGTGCTCCTAGGACAGAAACATCTACTGAGGAAGGGAAAAGAAACTCAAAGTCCACTGAACCAAGTATCCAGCTGGGGGAGGGCAGCCGAAAGCAGATGCAATCACAGCAGGACGCAAAGGGGGAGATGCTGAGAGACGAGCCTACCCATCCCACTCAATTTCCCTCTTCCTTCTGGAAGGAAGTGAAGCTCTCAGGGGAGAGGTGGGAGGAATGGAAATGTCTGCCATACTCAGAAAGGCTAAATTGTGGGGGACCCAACCTCCCTGTTTGTAGATGGGGAGCCCTCTGGACCCCTTCTCGAGACAGGGCCGGAGCTCCCTGCTGTAGCAGAGCTGGAGGGTGGAGGGAAATGCTCATCTCCAGTGTCCTCTGGTGGGAGGGGACAGGTTATATGGTTAGAAGTTTCTGCCAGAAGGACAGAAGCATTTTGGAACCTAGCGTGTGGCCCAGCTGGAGCAAGCCCGGGCAGAAAGCAGTGGCGTTCAGCACAGAAGGTGTGGGGCACCAGGCTGCCCCACAAGGAGCTGGAAACAAAAAGTGGGAAGGTGCTGAGTGCTGAAGAAAGACTGGGCCAGTCCCGTGCTGCCCTTAAGCTCCCACTGGGCCTTGGGGATTCTCCCCCAGTAGCAGAGCACAGCCTTCCCGGAGCTCCTAGGGAAGGTCTCGGGGTGGGATGCTTCGCTGTGCAGGGGGCCACGTTGCAGAGGTGCTGTGTCTGCCAAGCTGACTTGTAGACCAGCCTCACTGCGGGGAGGAGATGGGGATGGATTTGTCTATAAATTTCTGGTTTGTCTCTCATTTGGTTTTCCATATATATATATATATATATATATATTTTTTTTTTTTTTTTTTTTTTTTAAGTAAAGTGTCTCAGAAATGTTCTGCCCTCTCTCGGTTGCATCAGGAGAAATTAAGAGAAAAGTGGTTTTGAAAAAACAGTCCAAAGGGAAAAAGAATTGACAATCCCCTGCGTTGGGCTGGGTGTGGGTGCAACAGCAGCAGTGAGAGGGGATCCAAGGGAAGAATTCCGAGGTAGAACAGCAATGAAAAACAATCACGGCTCAGCCGCTGCACCCCCACCCGCGCCCCCCTCCCTCCATGCAGTCACTGGAGTCAAGGTGACTCAAGTTTGGGTCCTGGCTCCGATACTTCCTGGTGTGTGACAAGGGCATGTCACTGCATCTCCCTGAACCTCAGTTTCTATATATATAAAGTGGGAGTACCAGTAACTATGATGACGACACCTACCTCCTATGATTATCTATCTCATCCTGGGAAATAAGTAAGCGTCTGGCCCAGAGGAAGCGCTCCATAAGTGTTTGCTGTGCATACCGCCAAGGTAGGGGTGTGAGGCTGAGAGGCCAAGTTCTGTGAGGTGTGAGCAGGCCGGAGCCCCGCCTGGCCGATGCACACAGAGGGCAAGACCCCGACCACAGGCTCAGGGGCAGGATGGAGCCACGGATTCCACAGCAGCTCAATCACCCAAGTTGGGGGAGGGGGTCTGGGCGCTTGCACCCCTCCCGGCAACAACAAAAGGCAGCTAGAATTCCAGGGTTCAACCCCCTGGACGTCATGCCTATTTTGAATGAAGCAGGCACGAGGTCAGGGGTCAGCAAACTTTCTGTCTAGGGGCACATGGTAAACATTTCAAGTTTCGTAGGCCACACGAGTCCCTTTCTCAAGGGTTCAACTCTCCTGTTGCAGCACAAAAGCCACTGGAGACAACATGTAGATGAATGGGCACAGCTGTGCCCCAATAAACTTTCCTTTACAGACACTGAAATGTGAATTCCATATAATTTCTACATGGCATGAAATATTCTTTTGATTTTTTCAGCCATTTAAACATGCAGAAAGCGTTCTTAGAGTCGATGCAGTCCGTGGGAAGAACCCAGAGTTTGGTGTCAAAGATCTAGATTTGAGTCCCCATTCTGGGTGCTCTTTGGAAAGTCATGAAACCTCCCTCAGCCTCAGTTTCCCCATGTGGAAAACAGAGATGATCATAATATCCACTTCATGGGGTTGTTTTGAGAGCCAAAGGAAAATACATATGTGTGCATAGTAAACTACAAACCACCATACAAAGATGGTGGTTTTGTTATTTATTCAACAAAAGTGTATTGAGCATATGGGCTAGATGCTAAGAACTGTACTAGATGCGAAGAACTCAAAGGTTAACACAACAAAAATCTCACCCCCCAAGAGCTCAGAGCCTGGAAAGGAGCAACTCCCTGAATTACGGTGTGGGAACTGCTTCAGTGGAGGTCTGTGTACCATGGGGTCAGCGATGTACCTGTAACAGTCCCTGTTAAAACTCCTCTCCCCCAGAATAAAATAAAATGAATCCCAATCTTCTCGCTTTCTCTCTTTGTTGTACAGAGAGGGGGGAACTCACGGCAGAACCTTTTGTCTCAGCCCCACTGGACCCGCGAGGGAAGATCGGGACTGAGGGAAGAGATGATCCCCTGAGCATCCTTGGAGAGCTCCATCACAGCCTGAGGATGCAAAAGAGAAGGGGTCCCCTTACACCCAGCCCTCCCTAGGGAAAGCTGTTCTTTGCATCTCCTGCCTAGAGCTTTCAGAGACTGCAAATAAATCTCGGGTTTATTCAAACCAGATGCCGGATAATAAATGATGGCTGGTGGCCCTGAGTGCAGCTGGAACCATGAATGACAGAAATGCTTAGCAGAGAGGGGTGGCAACTCAACTCTGAGAAGACTGGACACCCCGTGGGACCCCAGCGTGGTTTCCAGCCCCATTTCACTGCTTTGTGGAGTAGGACCTAACATTTACAATTCCACTCATAAGAGCAGTGAGAAAAATGTCCTTGCCTTTGGTTCCAAGGCCTGGGGAAATGCCTTGGGAAAACTCAGAGTAGCCCCTCGGAGGTCGTGTCTCCACGGGGCCCTGCAGTTACCCTCCAACACCTGCTCCTAGCCATGACCCGGGCCCCACACAGCAATGGGCCCCTACCTTGAGGGTTCCACGGGGCACAGAGGAGAGAAGCTGGATGTTGTACCGGTCATTTTCTTCAAAAAAACCCCAACACTTTATTGAGGTATGTGACGTAAAAGAAGCTGTACATATTTCATGTATACAACTTGAGGAATTTGGAGATAAGTATATACCATGAAAACATCCCCATAATCTATGCCATAAACATCCATCAACTCAAGAGTTCTTTTCCTACTCTAGGGAATTAGAGTAGTTTTAATATGAGGAGGCCTTTCAGTCCCCAATTAAATGTATGGGCTTGGACAATAATAACAATAAAAAAAATTCTATTCTCACTATGAAGATCTATGTAATCCTCATGATACATTAAAAAATGAGGTGGAGTTTAATACCAACTGTCATTTACTTTAACTGAGATGACTCCTTTAACTGATGAAAATAGTCCTGTGAGTGGGTAATATGTCTTATAATAGCTAATATAATCCTACGTAAAACAGGCACCCAACAAGTGTTTGTTAACTGGAAGAAAATAACTTGTAACTCATTCTCTCTCCCCTTCTCCCTCCCTGCCTCCCTCTCTCTAGATAGATAGATAGGTATATGGATAGATTATATGGCAGATCACGTACTGCATTACACTGTGTCCACAAAGATCATAACCCTGAAAGAGATATAAAAAATCAGAGTATCCAAATTCTGAACTTATGAATGGATGGTTTTGTGAATGGATGCTTCTCTACAGTCTCCCTCTATGAAAGCATCTTCTATCATCAGTTTCTAGCCATTGAATTCTACTTTACTAGAAAAAGGTTCACAGAATCTAATCATTTGAAAATTGCTATGAATTCAAAATGCTGCGAATAATTCATGTACTGTGAAAAGTGTTTCTACAGGGTATGCATGAATAAGCTGGAAGATATGAGCACCATATTATAACTGTAGAGAATGGCAACACCTAAATGAATTAATCAATGTCTTACACCTGCTTTGCAGTGATTCTTATAAGAAAGTCTCAGGAAAATTGCTTCACTGAAAAGTCAGTTTAAGAGAAAGTAAAATAACTAAGAAGGAAACCTGAAGACCCACGTGACAGCTTTGAACTTTGACAAGCGTTGACCTAAAGCAGGGGTGTCAAACTCATTTTCACCGGGGGCCACATCAGCCTTGCGGTTGCCTTCAAAGGGCCGACTGTAATTTTAGGACTGAATAAATAGAATTACTCCCTAACTGTTAAGTGAGAGCATGGTGCTGCCGTGAGTAGAAACAAGGTGCCAGGCCGGATAAAACAAAGCGGAGGGCCGGTTTGGCCCGCAGGCCCTGTGACCTAAGGGAAGCACCAGTTACGGAGACAGCGGTCCCTTAGGGACAACGGCTCAGACAAAATGAGAGACGGTCCTGGATGTCGGTAGTTCTATAAGTATGACTGCATTTGAAAGGGCTTCCATAATTGTTCGACGCTGCCCAAAGGATTCACAGTCCAGGACAACCAGCTTCTTATAAGCAATCTCATCTTCCAGGCCTCGCGGAGCAGAGACCACACCCCTGTGGCACACATGGGGCGCGGAGGAACCCCTCCATCCCTCGGCACATCCTTCCGTGGGGTGATTTGGCCTTGTTCTTTGATAGCACTGACAATAGTCATCCAATGTCAATGAATCAAAATTATACCTATTTTTGTCAGATCAGCAAAAAATGTATTTTTACTGTGTCACAGAATTTTTGTAAATTCATTTATGTGTACGATAAGATGAAAAAGGTTGAAAATCGCTGGCTTGGGACACAGTTTTCAATGTTCATCATTATCTGAACATCAATTATTAAAAAGTAAAAACCTTAAAAAGACAATTAAAAAATTAAAATGTTTATGGTACCAAACTTTAACCTAGGAAAATGCATCATCTCAAAGTGGCATTTTTTCTATAGTCTATCAAGGTGACACTCCTTTAACTTGTGGACAACTTCTCAAAGTGATCAGAGTACAAAACATATATATACACAAAGGCCAATGACACACACACACAGCCAGCTCTTAATTGCAATGAACATGTTCTCAGGTGTGTACGTTATCTGTCAGCATTGGGCACTTCCAGTAATCACAGCTCTCATTTCAACCTGCATTTATAGCTCCTGTGGTTCTAGCGAGGTCCTCTAGAATTTGAACTTAACTTCTATTTGAAAGCTGAATAAGAGAAAATCAACACACTGATAATTTAAACGATTCTCAATTACCTGAAAATTGTGTTGCAAAACGTTGGCTTTTAATTTATCAAATAAATATCCAACTCAATGATGACTGAATATTCACAAAGTCATGGTAGGCATATAATTCATAGAAAATTGTAAATTGTTATTCATGGTATTTATGGAATAATTGAATGCTAAAAAGTCAAAAATTCAAGGTTTCACTTGGATTCTTTTTTATATTTAATCTTTATTGTATTTTTTCCATTATCATTTAGTCCCCTTATAACTCCTCCCCCAAAGCAATCAACACCACATCCATGAGTCCTTTTTCCTTTTTGCTCAATCTCTTCCTCTACAGCCTTCCCCTCCACCCAGCTGTCATCCTGCTCTCCATCTGAGTCTGTGTTAATTTTCCTTGTTAGTTCAGTTTGTTCATTAGATTCCACAAATAAGTGAGATCATATGGCATTTTTCTTTCTCTGACTGGCTTATTTCACTTAGCATATTGTTCTCCAGGTCCATCCATGCTGTCACAAAGGGTAAAAGTTTCTTCTTTTATACGGCTGAGTACTATTCCATTGTGTAAATGTCCCAGAGTTGTTTTATCCACTCATCTACTATGGATACTTGGGCTGCTTCCTTATCTTGGTGATTGTAAATAACGTGGCAATGAACATAGGGGTGCTCTTTCAAATTAGTGTTTTGGGTTCCTTCAGATATATTCCCAGAAGGGGGACAGCTGGGTCAAGTCTTTAAAAAGGAGAAAACAAACAGGCAGAATTTATTACAGCTTATTGAACACAGCCCATGATCCAGACACTTTAGTTGATAGCCACCTGGGTTCTTGTAACCAAACAGAGGTTTGTCTACCTGCGATAGGCAACAAAAGCCAAACTCAGGAGGCAAGTGCCGGTACAAAAGAAAAGAGGTTTTATTCAGGTGCTATATGACCTGGAAGAATTATGGACTCCATCTCAAAGACCATCTCATTTCCTGCTCAAGCCCACCATTCTTATAGGAATAAGGAGGAAAGACCTTTTTACTCCTACCCAATTACGCTGCTAGCTTTAGGTGTGCTTAGACTCTATCCATTCATATGTCTAGCTTTTGGCTTGCGTAGGCTCTATCCATTTATAGCTTTCAGTGCACTTGGGCCCTATCCATTCAGGCTCTGTTCATTCATATTTCTAGCTTTTGTCACACTTAGTGTAAGAATCACCTGCTGCAGCCATCTTGACCAATGGAGGAGATTCTCCCAGCACTTCAACTGACTCTCTACAGTAACAACTCCCCTTTTCAAAACTCTGAATCTTTGTAATCTTACAAGGGTAAATGGGTGAAGGTCTCACCTTCTGTAGCCTCTTCCTGCTGGCAAAGGACGTGGTCTTACTTATACCAAGTTCAGAGACTCATACTATCTACTAAAGGAAAAGGGGAGGTCAAGAACGGAGAGAAACCTTTACGCAAGGGAGAAGTAATCCTGTCTTCAGAGGGAAGCGTACACAGTGTCTAAAAGGTGGTACTGCTGTACAAGTGAAGCTGGAGACTGCTTCACGTTTCAAGTGACAATTTTGCAGATGGGCTTCCAAAGTGAGACCAATTGTGCAGGCAACCAGTTGTTAAGTGAGGGGATGTCTAGTACTTCAGGGGAAATAGTAGTGAAATCAGAAATTGGAGAGACTAAGGTATCCCTGTGATCTAATCCTCAGTGGAGCTTTTGGTGGCACATCCAACAGCAGGATACATTTTCTGAGGAAGCCACTGTCTGGGAAATACAGAATAAAATAAAAGTAACGTGTACTTAGCTTTGGGAGATGCTGTCCATTTCTGAAAATTTTAAAACTCCTTCAGGAGTGCAGGTCCAGCTTTCTCTTGCAGTGTCAACAGCAGCAGCAAGATCCAAGCCCTCTTCAGGCAGCTCTCACTTATTAATGTGCAGTGGATCCAAGGCTTCATTCCCATGAGCTTTAGGGAAGAATGTGTTGTCAGCAAGACATCATAAGGTCCAGTCCATTGCTCAGCTAACTACCTTGAGTCTTCCAGGTCTTACTTAGTAAGACTCAGATGTCCTGCTGGAATGGGTTTAAAGAGCTCATCAGACGGGTAGATGGACCTGCAATGAGCAAACTTGTGTAAAATTGTTAGTGTTTGCCCTAAACGTTGTACTATTGTTTGACCTTTGATTCATACACTAAATATAAAAGGGGTGTTCCTAAAACAGAAACTTGGGTCTCCCATAAACTATTTCAAAGGGGCTTAATTGAAGCCCATTTCAGGACACTATCCTAATCCAGAACAAGGCAATAGAAAGCGCCTGGTCCCATTTAAAATGTTTCCTGGCATGTTTTCACCAGGGTCTTCTTTACTGCGTGGTGCATGTTCTCAGTCTTCCCCATAGATTATGGTCTCCAAAATGCATGTAGTTTTCATCAAATCTGTAGTGCCTTTCCTATCTTCTGGGAGATCTCTGAAGTGAACAATGCTCCATTGTCACTTTGAATGCTATAAGGAAGTCCAAACCCAAAGATTATTTTACTGAGTAGAAATTTTGCTACCTCAGTTGCTGTCTCAGTTCTAGTGGGGCATGCCTCTACCCACCCAGGAAAAGTTTCTACAAAAACTAGTAAGAACTTAAGTATCCTATGGTTTTAGGCATCTGTGTAAAGTCAACTTGCCAGTCCTCAAATGGGCATATCCCTTTATATAAACTCACTTTCCGGCTGGGGCGCTTTCTGTCTTAGGACTATTTTGGGTACATATCTGACAGGCTTGGGTAGTCTTCTGGATGGTCCTTTGTAAATAAGGGCACTTCAAGTGTGGTCTAATGAGGCCCATTAAAGCATCCCTTTCACAACAGATGCCCCTTCATGTAGGTGTTTGAAGAGAGGATATACTAGAGGTTCAGGCACAAAAGCATATCATGAGTGTTGATCTTCCACACAGAATTAGGGTCAGTATCAGAGAATCCCTATTCGCAGATCTGTTCCTCATCTCATTCGGTGTAATGGGGTTTAATTCTGACAAGTCCTGGTGGGGAATTAAAGCCCCAAGAAATGCCAGCCCTCAAGTAGCTCATCTTGCTGCTTTATTGGCAGTTTGGTTTCCCAGGCTTGTTCGGAAGCCATTTTTCTGGTGTCCTGGGCAGAGCGTTGTGGCAATCCAGTTGGGTTGATTCACTGCCTCTAGCAATTTTAAAAGATCTTTTTCATGTTTGATGTCCTTATTCCCAGAGGTCAAGAGCCCTCTTTCTCTCCATATTGTCCCATGGGCATGCACTACCATGAAGGCATATTTAGAGTCTGTGTATATGTCAACATTCTTTCCTTGGGACAATTCTAAGGCTCTGATGGAGGCTATTAGTCTAGCCTTTTGTGCCAAAGTTCCTATGGCAAGGGTTTGGGCTCCTATTGCCTTGCCTAGAGTGACTACTGCCCATCATTGACCATTCTCTGTGAAACCACTCCCAACTATATATAATTTCCAGTATGGTTCTGTCAGTGGCTGGTCCAATACATCCAGTCTGCTGGAATAAGCTTTGTCAATGATGGTTAAACAATCATGCTGGAGGTCTGAGACTCCCTCTGAGTCTGGGAATAGGGTGGCCAGGTTTAATAATGGTGGTTTATAAGGCAACATTTAGGCTTTCTTTGAAATAAAATGGCTTGGCATTTTCCCAAACTCCCTGCTGTCAGTCAGTAGGCTCTCTTTTAACATTTCCCAACAAGGGTTTCTATTCTTTCTATGTTTCCTTTTGAGTTCTGAGCAGTCCTTTCTCCAATGGTCTTCCTCCTTGCAATAGGTACACTGATTGATGCCTACCAGGTCTTTCTTTTCTTTTTGTGTCCTGCCTTACCTTCTGGCTTCCCCGCACTGTTTCTAAGGAAAGAATGACCTGCCTTAATTTCCTTGTTTCCCAGGCATGACAGACTTTAAAGGCTATGTCTACCATGTGGGAGGAATTCATTCCCTACACCTCATCTAAACATTGGCGCTTCCTTCTAATATGCAGGGGACTTCACCCAATAAAAGTCATGTTTATCATGTGGACATTTCCTGATGCCTGTGGGTCAACAACAGTGTGCTTTCAATAGACCTGTTAGATCCTTTCTCAAAATTCAGAAGGGTTTTCATTTGATTTCTGTTGAACAGCCTGCATCATATTCAGGTTCTTTTGTTTAGGCCTCCCTTTCTTAAGCCCTTCCAATACGCACCTTTTATAATATTCTAGGAAAACTAGGTCCCTGCTATTTGGATCCCAGTTGGGCTCTGTCAACGGAATTGCCCTAGCTGTGTTGGGGATCCCATTGGGATTCTCTTGATGGAAGCAATGAGTCCTCTTCATTAGCTTTATTTATAACTACCCCTGCCCTTCATCTGCCACTAGCAAGATGTTAAAGAGAGCCCATACTTCTGCCTAATTTGAATAGTGAATGGCAAAACTGGAGGTAATAAGATCCATCATTTTCTGAGGATTCTCCCTATATGAAGGGTTGGAATACTTCCAACTCAGTAAATCTGAAGTGGAAAATAGAGTATGGGCCCAATAGTATCTGGTGGACTGGCCTTCTTGGTTTGTTCCACCTGTAGGATATTGCCTCAAAGAGAATTGTCCTGCTCAGGATAGGGATGCCCCTGGCCAAACTGGATGACCTGCTAGGTCTTTGAGGGGAAGACAATTCCTTCATCATACAGGGGTACCTAGCAGTGAGGGGGTGGGGTCTTTCTGCAGTTAATACTGCATCCCCTGGGTTCAGGCAGGGCATTAAACAGACTCATTTCCTCATTTTCCTTTTCTTCCTGTGTCTTACTACCAGGGATAGGTTTTGAAGCCAATTCCCTTCTCTGTATCATTAGTTTGTTCCCTGTCTTTTTCAAATCCTTATTGTATAAAGACATAAATGCCTGGATATAAGGGATTTCACCCCATTTCCCTGACTGTTGGCAAAACAATTCCAATTGTATGACAATGTAGTCATTTAGGGAACCACTTAGGCACCATTTCCCCCCATAATGTATAGTATACACAGGCCAAGAAGTGTTACAATAAAAAAACAATTCCTTTTTAGCCATTGGATCATAGCTGTACATGGGCCAATCTGCTAAAATTTGGTCCAGTAAGCTCCTATTTTAGGAGTTGAAACAGAAAAACCCTTGATGGCATGAAAGTACAAACCCAAAATCATAATCATAACAAGATCCCCGAGAAAGTGGGAACATATAAACAGAATTTGGATCCACAATTCCATTATTCCACATCAGTGCTCACAAGCAAGTCTTAGTGTCTTATCTCCTGCCAACTGATACCACAAGCTGTCCAAATCAAGCACAAATGGCCTGAAGCCCAAGTGGCAGGGATAGCCTACCAACCAGTACCACAAATGTTCCTAACTGGACCCAAGTGACACAAAGCTCAAGTGGCACAAAGCTCAAGCAGCAGAAATAGAGGATCCTTGGAGTGCACACCAGTTTGACTTACACAGTCTTGGAATCTGTTTGCTCCCAAGAAATCCATTTCCTTTCACCAACTAAGCATTTCGGACAGCCGAGACATTGAGAAGAAGTGCAAGAAATTCCTGAGAAAAGCTCTCAGCAGCTGCTGGAAAACCCTCATGGTTCTGCTCTCCTGGGGTTGGCCTGCCACAGGTAGCTGGGATGACAGCCTGGGCCCTCCAGCACTTACCAAGGTCTACATGATCCTAAAGGCTATAACCAAACAAATGAAGGCCAAACTTGTGACACAGGCACTGGGGCAAAATGAAACAGGTTTTTTCAGGTGTTATACAATATAAAAGAATGGTGGACTTCTGGCACAGAGACCATGTGATTTCCTGCTCAAGCACATTATTCTCACAGGGATAAGGATAGGAGGGCTTTTTTTTCCCTATCCAATTATCTTGCTAGCTTTTGGCAGGCTCAGGGCCCTATCCATTCATATTTCTAGCTTTTGGCACTCTTCATGTAAGAACCTCCCCCAGCCACCATCTTGCCCAATGGGAAAGACTCCCCAGCACTCCTACTGTCTAGGATAACATTCTGATTGTGATCATTGCGATCAATTAAGGAAAGTTTTCTTTAAATTTTTTAAAAATCCCCTTTCATATTGTTAAATTCCATTTTCTATGATTCTGGGTACCTTGAGCCACATTTTTATTTTTTATACATTTCTCAGATTTTTGAAAAGAGAACTGGGATATCTTGGATAATGGGTATGAGAACTCCTTTACCTAAAAAAGATACATATATCACTGTATAAAAGTTGAAACTGGCATCTGGATTACCAAGTTTCTGAGTGAAGAAAAGATCTACCTGCCCAGAAGGGATGGCATGGAACACAGCACCCAGTCAGGCCTGCGTGCTATGTCCACTATTCTGACACTGTCACACCTGGCTGGTGAAGCTGATGGACAGAGAGGAAGTTCACCTGCCTCCAGACCTCATGGGAACCTAGGGGGTATCCCACAAATGGGGGCCACATTGCAGCTTGATATGGTGGCTCCAGTACAAGCTCTAACCATTTTCTGGCCTCGAGGACCCCCAGAGGCCTGGTGGGCTCGGCTGGATTCTCAGTGCAGGACTCGCAGGCGGGGACCAAGGCTTGGGCCAGGTCTGTAACCCCATCTGTGGCCCTGCCTGCAGCCCCTCCACCTTCACTTCCCCCTCTGACTTCCTCCTCTGCTAGGGGGCAGGGGGACCTCTGCTTTTAGGAGGCTCCCCTGACTGGGTTCGGCCCACCACCACAGCCTCCTTGGTTTAGGATCAGTTGGTCGGCAAAATCCCTTCTGAGCAGTTCCCAGACCAGAGCTGGATTAGATGACCGGGGGCGGGTGACTTGGGAGGCCTTCTTCAGAATTCCACCTGCCCACCTGAGTCTTTTTCTTACCCGCTGTGCCCTGTTTCCACTTGTGAGATCCTGTGTTGGTCCTTAGGGAGATGCCACCGTCTCCACCATCTCTGTCATCAGCGCACCTGCCTCCAGAACTCCCACCCCAAACCATCCAGGTAATTCTGAATCCCATCGAAAAAGAACACAATTTCCATTCCTGT
>PVJI01019513.1:0-30890 GCA_004026765.1 Micronycteris hirsuta | reverse complement strand
TCAGTCTTCTCTTGTCCTCTGTCCTGCAAATGCTACTCACCTTGGTTCCCCCAGCTACATCTCAAGTCAAGGCTTACTTCCTTTTGATCAATTGACCCCTTATTCTTATTAAATATCTCTCTTTATCCATCACAATATTCTTCCTTTTAAATGTTGATATTATTAATGAGGTGACATCTTTTAAGTATTCTACCCAATGCCCTTGAATTATGTGGGTTATCATGCTGGTCGGTGGGAAAATGAAGTATTCCTGGCCTTGTGTGAGCTTTGGGGATTGTTCCCTCTGCTCTTTTTGGTCGATTCTTTCCCTGCCCTTTGGTACTTTCCTCACAAATAGGTTCTGGTCTGTTTTTAGCTGAAAACTCAAGAGGCTCTGATGATCCCTGGAACTCCCTCTTCAGGTATTTTTCTCTTCTCTAGTTCTATGTCCTGTGAGCTCTGTATACCTCATCCTCCCAGTCTCCTAGCTCTCTCTTCTCAACTTGAAGAGACTTCAAGCAGCTGCTTCCCTTCTCCCTCCCTGTGTTTTGCCTGGAAATTTCCTCCAAACAGTAGGCTGAGGCAATTTGGGGCTCACCTGCCATGTTCCCTCTATCTCAGGTGTCATTGTCCAGAGCTCCCTGATGCCCAATATCTGAAAAACTATTTCTTCATGTGTTTCATCCTTTTTTTGTTTGTTCGTTTCAGATGGTGTTGGTGGTGGTGAGGGAGAATCCAATCTCTGTTACTTCATATTGGCCAAAAGTGGAAATTCTCATCTTTAATAAGTTTAAAAGTACCTGTTTCATGGATGCAGACCATAGCTAAGATTCTTGGTGATGACATATTTTTGTGATGCATGCTGTTGTTCACTCATGGCGAATTACGTTCTCAAATGTTTATCACTGTTATTTTTTATAATGAGCTCATCTTCAGGTATTTCTTTGTTCTGTCAGGATCCTATGCAGCTTGGGTTGAAGGCATGTCCCTCCAGAGAAGGTTTATGTGTCCTTCTGTGAAGTTATGCTAACC
The DNA here is from genome assembly GCA_004026765.1 of Micronycteris hirsuta. NCBI lineage: Eukaryota > Metazoa > Chordata > Mammalia > Chiroptera > Phyllostomidae > Micronycteris > Micronycteris hirsuta. Next base: position 29,879 of record PVJI01019513.1, on the reverse strand, counting down.
TCTCAGTGGCACAGGATCCCCACAGATAACAACAACCCACCAGAGATGAGTTTAGAAAATATAATTGTTTTCAGACACTGGACATCTTTGGTGTCTTCTGATCACATGGGGAGTGTTAATTCAAAGTCTAAACCCATGTAAGGTAAGGGGCCCACATTTTTGTGTTGTCAAGAGAGACTTTTCCTTTTCTTTTTTTCAATCCAGAGCCTAAGAGAAGACTGACAACTGTCTTGTAATCTTTGTATACTGATGGGTAGTATTTTCTCCCTGGAAGGTGTCAAGCTTTGTGTAGATATCTCATTTCTAACCCTAGCATTACAAGAGGCTTTTCTGTCCTCACATGGTTGTTGAAACCCAAATTCCTAGATTACTGAAAGTAGCATCTCTTCCTTTCTGCTAGGATCTTCAAAGTCTGTCCCCGTATTTATTGTTCTGATGTTCAGTTTCTTCTTTATTACTATGATGTTAACTTTAAGGATATATGTGTTACATGTTTTCTTTTTTATTACTAGTTAATGGCAACTTAATGAGGTGCCTAGCCTTCAGTAATTTGGAGTTAAAAAATAAGTACCTAGGTTCTGGTCAACATGGAGGCATAGGTAGAAATCCTTTGCTTCCTCGCACAGCCAAAAGGAAGATAACAACCAATCTAGAAACAATAAACAACCAGAAGTGCCAGAAAATCAAACTGCATGAACCAGAAGTGCCCGAAAATCAAACTGCATGAACCAGAAGTGCCCGAAAATCAAACTGCATGGAACTCCAACAACCAAGGAGTTAAAGAAACATTCACCCAGACAGGTCGGAGGGGTGGAGACAGGCAGGCGGGCAGGCGGAGAGGATGCATGCAGCATGGTGGAGAGGCGGTGGACTACACGGGCAAGGAGGGCTGGCTGAATGGGAAACTAAAGACTCAAGCTAGCTGTAAAGTACCATGGGGGTTGCCACGGCAGGAGAAACTCCCAGTCTCACACAACAGGGTTTGTTGGAAAGTGGGGCTAGATCCAAGCAAGCAGCATTGTTCCCTCTTAAACCCTTCCCCCACAGACAGTGCCACAACACAGCAAAGAGGGTTGCCTCGCCCAGGTGAATACCTAAGGCCCCGCCCCCCTATAACAAAACAGGTGCGCTGAGACAAAGAAATATGGCCTAACTGAAACAACAGATCAAAACTCCAGAAAAAGATCTATGCAATGAGGAGATAGCCAAACTACCTGATGCAGAGTTCAAAACACCGGTAATCTGGATGCTCACAGAACTGACCGAGCTTGGTTGCAAAATGAAGGAACAAATGAAGGCTACCCAAAGTGAAATAAAGCAAAATATACAGAGAACCAACGGTGAAGGGAAGGAAACTGGGACTCAAATCAACGATTTGGAACAAAAGGAAGAAATAAACATCCACTCAAAACAGAATGAAGAAACAAGAATTCAAAAAAATGAGAGGCTTAGGAACCTCTGGGACAATGTTAAATGTTCCAATATCTGAATCATAGGGCTGCCAGAAGAAGAAGAGCAAGAAGTCGAAATTTATTTGAGCAAATAATGAAGGGGAACTTCCCCAATCTGGCAAAGGAAATAGACTTCTAGGAAGCCCAGAGAGTCCCAAAGAAATTGGACCCAAGAGGAACACACCAAGGTGTGTCATCATAAAGTTACCCAAGATTAAAGATAAAGAGAGAATCTTAAAAGCAGCAAGAGAAAAGGAGACAGTTACCTACAAAGGAATTCCCAAAAGACAATCAGCTGATTTCACAAAAGAAACCTTGCAGGCAAGAAGGGGCTGAAAAGAAATATTCAAAGTCATAAAAAGCAAGGACCTACATCCAAGATTACTCTATCCAGCAAAGCTATCATTTAGAATGGAAGGGCAGATAAAGTGCTTCCCAGATAAGGTCAAGTTAAAAGAGTTCATCGTCACCAAGCCTTTATTATATGAAATGTTAAAGGGACTTAGCTAAGTAAAAGAAGAAGATCAAAACTATGAACAGCAAAATGACAACAAACTCAACTATTAACAACTGAACCTAAAAAAAAAGACCCCAAAATAAAAACTAAGCAAACAACTAAAACAAGAACAGAATCAAAGAAATGGAGATCACATGGAGGGTTTTCAGTGGAGGGGGGAGGGGAAGAGTGGGCAGGGAAAGGTACAGGGAATAAGAATCATAATTGATAGACATAAAACAGATGTGGAGAGGTTAAGAATGGCATAGGAAACAGAGAAGTGAAAGAACTTACATGTACAACCCATGGACATGAACTAAGTAGGGGGAATGCTGGAGGGTTGGGAGGTGCAGGGCGGGGAGGAGGGTAAAGGGAAAAGTTGGGAAAACTGTAATAGCATAACCAATAAAATATACTTTAAATAAAATAAGTACCTAAATAAGATAAAGGGTATTTATAAAGATATTGTTATTAATTAAAGGAAATGGTGGTTGGGTGATGGGACTAGGGAATAAAAAAAGCAAGGAAAGAAGAGTGGGATCCAGGCAGATGGGGATCAGTATAGTACAGCTAATAGTCACCTTTTATTGAGTGCTATGTGCAGGGCACTTTACACGTGGTGTTTCAGTGATCCTCCCATTTAGGAAGGAATAGTATCCCCACGGTCCAGAGAAGGGAAGTAGAGCTCGGGAACCAGAGTGTGAGAGAGGTGACTTAAATTGGACCTATCTACTCTTTCCACTAAACTGTGCTGACTCCCTTTGTTGTGTAGAACACATTGAATTCTCATAAGAAGGAAGAATAAGGCTAAGATGACTATAATCCCTTTGAATGAACATTTTGTTCCTGATCTTAGTGTTAGTTTGTAGTGAGAGTGTGCTACTATACATCCATACACACATAATATTGGGTTGGCCGAAAAAGTTTGTTTGGTTTTTTCCATAAGATGGCTCTAGTAGCACTTAGTTGTCTTTAACTTCATTCGAAACAATTTTGTTAGATTGTATTGTGACAGCTGTCATATCACCGTGCATTAAAAAAACTTATCAAACTTGGTGACATTTTGTGTAGTCATTTTAATATTGAAGATGGAAGAAAACAAGCAGTATTTTTGGCATATTATGCCTTATTATTTCAAGAAAGGTAAAAACACACCTGAAGTACACACAAAAAAGGTTTGTGCAGTGTATGGAGAGGGAGCTGGACGGATCAAAGGTGACAAAAGTGGTTTGTGAAGTTTTGCGCTGGAGATTTCTCGCTGGGCAATGCTCCATGGTTGGGTGGACAAGTTGAAGTTGACAGCGATCAAATCGAGACATTGAGAACAATCAATTTTATACTACACAGACTATAGCTGACATACTCCAAACATCCAAATCAATAAAGTTATTGGTGAAAATGGAGAATGTGTCTTTTGCCCTGGATGGTGTGGCTCAGTGGACTGAGTGCCACCTGTAAACTGAAAGGTTGCTGGTTTGATTCCCAGTCAAGGCACATGCCTGGGTTGTGGACCAGGTCCTCAGTTCGGGGCACGTGAGAGGCAACTGATCAATGTATCTCTTGGACATTGATGTTTCTTTCCCTCTCTTTTTCCTTCCCTTCCCCTCTCCCTAAAAATAAATAAGTAAATTTTTTTAATGTGTCCTTTATTTTACTGAAAAAACTAAATGGACTTTTTGGCCAACCCAATGCATATATGTATGTATTACACATGTACACAAACACATACAAATATACTTTTTTATATGATAATGTGGTAATTTTATGTATATCTGTATCTCCAAAGTAGGCTTTTTAGTGGTTACCCAGGCTGCATGTGCTCTCAGGCCTGATTCTGTCAGTGCAAATCAGCTGGATGCCAGGTCTGAGCGCTGTTGAGCGGGTTCAGCAAAGTGTTTCTGTAAAAGGGCTAAACAGTAAATATTTCTGGCTTTGTGAGCCATATGTTCTCTTGCTGCAACTACTCAACTCTGCTGTTACAGCATGAAAGCAGCTATAAACAACGCATAAATGAATGGGTATTCCATGTTTTCATTAAATTTTATTTACAAAAACAGGCAGTGGGCTGACCCCTGCTCTTGAGTCTATTCCATGATGAAATGCTGTAATCACATAAATACATCCACAAACCAAGGCTTCCGCTGAACTCCGGGCACTCACAGGGGCTGTCTGGGTCGGGGGGTAGGGGGATGGGAGAAGCTGGATGACGACTCTGGGAGCCCCAGAGACGAGGGAAAATAAAAGGGCATTCTCTGGCACACAGCTCTCTCTTATCGCAGTCTGACTGCGAAGAGAAGCTGAACAACGTTGGTGTTGGCCAGGGAGCTTTCTATAAGCATAATTATATCATTGCACTGACTTTCGGAACCATCCTTGTCTTCCTGGAGCCCGGTGGGGCTGGTAGGGTGACCAAAGTGAGGCTGGAGTTTTCGCTTATTATGTGTTAGATATAGATGTGTGCATGTTTGAAAGAAAAAAATTTTGAAGTTAGATTTAGTTTTCATTTTAATAGTTTCATAATTTTACTAAAAGAAAAGCAGATTTTTAAAAGATTTTTTTCTCCAGGAACCCTAAGAAGCAACCTGAAGAAATTCTACTGTTTCTTATTCTAATCAAGGAAGAGAGATCAGCTGGTTTGGTAGGATTGGGAAGAAGCTGCATTGTATATAGTTACAAAGCTATAAAAGTGATTTGAAAAAGTGACCACATCATCTCAGTCTATTAGAGATGAGGGTAGTCAGATGTGCAACCTAAAATTCAGGGTGAAAGATTTCAACTGGATAAAAAGATAACACAGGCAAAAACATAGAGACTTGAAACTGGGAAAGAAAGACTATAGGTAGCGTAGAAGAGATGAACGAGATAATGGACATTAATTATGTGTTGACTGTGCCTCTGTAGTTTACATACATGTTGTGGCTCAGGAATGGAGCATTAAGACAAGGAAACGAGATAGAAAGCCTAGAAAGAGACTCTTGTATTTATGGAAATTGAATATGTGGTAAACATAGCACATCAAAGCATAGTGATAGGAATACTGGGTCTCCACTTAAAAAGTTAGAGCCTAAGTTAAATCCCAAAATTGGCTCCAGATGTAATATAAAGTTAAACACGATAAAATGTTAGAAGAAAAATAGAGTATCTTCTAGTGAATGGGAAAGGACACAAAATCCAGGAGCCATGTGTAGAAGGAAACGGATGAATTAGATTATATCAAAGTTTTAAAACTTTTGAGTGACAAATGTATCATAGAAGCAGACTAGGTGAAACTTTTTGCCACCTTTGTAATAATATTCAGTGTTCCTAAAAATCAATAACTAAAAGACAAAGAACCCATAGAAAAATATAGGCAAAGAAAATAAGAAGGCAAGTCATTGGAAAAATACAAATGGCCAATTACCACTGCAAGAAGCTCAATGTCCCAGGAAGCCAGGAAATACAATTGAATGAACAATAAAATATTATTTTTTACCTATATTTTTAAATCACGTAAAAACTGAAAATATCTATTATTGGCAAGAAGTGTTAGAAAGCAGATACTCTCAAACAATGATAGCATTTTGGGGGTGAAATATTCTTTCCCTCAGACTTAACAATTCAACCTCAAGATAACTACCCAAACAGACGGTCACAGTGATAGGAGTTTGGCCTTTGGAGCAAGATTGCCTTGCCTGTTAACGTATTCACCGCTGACTTTTGGGGCAAGTCATTTAACCTGTTTGTTTCTAGGTTTTGTCAGAAAAGTGAAAAATGGAAATGGTAATAACAGCACTAACCTTAGATGTCTGTTGTGAATATTAAATAAGTTAATGCATGTAAAATACTTATCTTAGCATTTATAACATAGTGAAAACTCAATGATGATGACTATTTTTAAAAACATTTTTAGGAGTTTATTTGAGCCAAACTGAGGCGATCTGCCAGGGAGCAAGGTTTCAAATGCCCCTCGGTGATAACTCCTTCTGATACTCCAGAGGTTCACTGCTGTATAATTGTAAAGGTAAAAGCAACAACAACACAGGAGTCACCAAAATGGTTACTTTCACCATTGGGGAAAGGTTGAGTGAACACTTGTGAAGACCATGCAGGCATTAGAAGAACAAAGGAGACTGGTCATTCATGAGTTCAGACTTTCTCTGCTGAGTTCCTACTGTGTGCCACTAGCACTGGAGATACAGCCATGAGCACAAAATCTTTTACTGAAAGAAAAAAGCTCGATGAGACATTGTTCAGAAGGCATTTGCAGAACAATGTACTTAGAACGAGTCTACTGAGGATAAAAACTAACAAGCCTACAAAAACCTACAGATACGTGGAATGATGAGGAAAATATTGGGAAAGATACCCAACACAGCGCTACGTCTCATTTTATTTTTAACATCTTCATAAGGGGGATGGTGTCTCAGACTGCATAAAGCATGCCACAGGCAAGGATCATCTTGGAGGTGGGATCTATAATTGAGTAGGTATGATGGGAGACTTCTGTATTTATTCTATGTAGTTTTCTATTATTTGAAACTTGACTAAGAGCATATAAATATGACTTACGTGTGTAAGAAAGCAACAAAAAACCCTTCCGAGTTTGTGGAGGAGGGCAGTCCAAACCAGGTGAGGACAGTAGTGGTCTCATCCTGACGTCCGGGTAGACATCTTTACCTTACACATCTTCCTTGAACTCCCTCTGGTTCTCCCCTGGCCTGTGGACCTTCCTGTGCTTCTGTCTTAGGCAATGTTCCTTTGGGTATAAGTAACAGAACCCCACTGACGTATTAGCTTTGAAATTAAGGAGGGGATATAAGGAAGATTACATGCAGGTGTGAGAAAGCAAGACTGGGATTGGATTACAGGGTAGTTTGCAAGATGGCGTGCTCTCTTGGGTGTGGTTGTGGCTTATTTCCAAAGTGTGTTAGTGTGTTAACCTAGATGCACAGACACAATGGACAGGGCTTGCTTAAGACAAAGGTAAACCTTCTACTTAAAAGTTACGTACCTGAGGAGTGACTACTTACCATGACCTGCCCAGTTAGGAATTTATGAGCAGATCACCACGTGAGGTTACCTTCCACGTAATCCCTTTTTTCATTCACACAAGAATAGATGGCTGTTGCAAAAGCCAAGGATGTGACCAAGCCTGAGCAAAGATGCCGTTAGGAGTCAGGGGCAGAGTCTCTCAGAGACCGTCGGGCCCCATGGGGTCTCTCTCTCTCTGCTTCTGTTCACCTGGTCAGTTAATCCGCTCCTTCAGAGGTACTTTCAGGCTTCTCCTGATACCCCATTGCTACCAGATTACATCGTTTCAATTCCAGTGACCAACCAGGTGAAGGGACAACAGCGTCCCTGGATCCCAAATCTAAACTCCTGGGAGAATTGGATTTGTTCAGTTTGGGTCAATTAGCTGGGGGACAGGGGGCAGGGCATAGGTTCAGATATGGCTACTTTTGTGGCCAAACGCAGGCAGCTTCTCTGGAAGGTAGATTATGGGCTGGACAGAGGACTTCATCACTGTAACTCAATGTCATTTCCAAGCCATCTTATTCCCTTATTCTTTTCATTCTGGTCTTAAAGTCTTCCGAGGTTTTGAGGCCCTATGGCACCAACAAAGCCAGGATGCATTTCCCCCTCTAGAAACAATTGTGGTCGATCTCTTGTAAACTTTTTAGCCTGGCTTGCTGGCCTTGGGAGGGACTGCTAGTTTTGCCTTGGGAACAGTAGTTAGATAAGGCCTCACTAACAAAGCCAGTGGCATACTAGTTTATCTCTTAGCCTCTGGGGATGACTGGAAAAGTGTATTTTTTTTCAAACACTAGGGATAAGATAAATCCAAGAGAAAATTCAATTCAATAGCTTCCAGTGTCTCCATTCCTTCCCATATCGTAGCCTTAAGGGCGCTAGGATAAAACAGCCTTAACCATCAGAGTTCCTACAGTGGGTGGAAAAGAGGTGCTGTAATAAATCATAAATTCCTAACTAGGTAGGTCACGGTGGGTAGTCACTTCCCAGCCGTATGACTTTTTAGCATAAGGCTTATCTTCGATTTAAGCAAGACCTGCCCATTGTTTCTGTGCATCTAGGTTAACAGACCTTTGAAATGCCCCTTTTCAGACCCCAACTTCTAAATCGTGACCAAGAGAGCAAATAATCTTAACTATCCTGTAGACCAGTCCCACCTTGCTTTCTCCCACCTGCATGTAATCTTCTTCAAATTCCCTCCTTACTTCCAAATGCATAAAAGAAACTGCAAAACTTATTCACTGGAGCATTTTGAGATCTTGCTCCCTGGCATATGTGGTCAGCTTGGCTGAAATAAACTTGTGGAAATTCTTTGCAGGTTTGGACATTCCTTATGTCAACATTGCAGAGAACTCTTCCCAAGTGCTCACCATTCCCCAGTAGCAAGGCTGCCGAGTGTACAGGGAATCAGAACACAGGGCTCGCTGCTTCAACAGGGAGAATTTCTCCGGATTCCTGGCGCAGTTAGATGTTTGGGGTACACGCAGATGTAGGCACTTGGACAGCTTTAGGCTCAAGCTTCTTTTTTAGTGTGGCAACAAGAAATTTTTTTATGAGCTTCTCTTTAGAGGAAAACGCGAATACCGTGGTTTCTAATTTTAAACGGAAAATTCAGTTTCCAACATCATCTTCGATCAGATGTAGCTTTTTCTAAAAACTGGAGGAAGTCGTAATGTGGAATTCTAGGAAATTCACCTGCTCTCTAGAGCACATTTTAAACAATACAAGGAAGTACTTGAGGAACATGGAAATGCGTTGGGTTGGAGTTCTCTTTTGCGGGGAAGGACGAGGAAAGCTGCACATGGGGAAAGTAAGAGGAAGAGGGGGTTGGGCAAATTCCTCTAAAGTCATTTTTTCTTGAGTATCAGAGAAAAAAAAAACAAATATAAAGATCAGCTGAAGAAGTGGGACTCCTTGATGAGATTCTTGTAATGAACTCACATCCCTATGATGCTGTAAGTGGCCTGTCGAGTTCAAGGCCTGGGCAGCTGGAGGAAAGACCTGGACAGTACCAATTCCTGTCTCTGGGCAAGAGCACAGTCTTCTCTGGTCCTCCACAAAGCATCCTTGCTCCAACGGCGCTCCACACATTTTTCTGAGACTTGGGATCATTTGCAATTTGCCCCACGACTCCCACACATTTGCCTCTTAGTGTCCCAAAGCTCTCACTGCCGCAACGTTCCCATAGGAATGTGGACGCCTGCCAAGCGACCTCATGAACATTCCATTCATCTCCTTGGCTGGGAGGCAGCAAGAAAGCCAAATGGGCTGGTTGTTTAACTGTTTGGGTCCCAAATGCACCCTGAAATGAATGGTCAAGCTTGTTGGACTTTTCCAACAATCATGAAGAAAAACAGAAGATGAAACAAAAAAAGTACTTATTTATGCATATGATCCCATTGGAAAAACAGCTCTTTTTTAAGGTAGCCTAATAAAAACCACATTCTCTAGTTCTCCGTGTTGTGAAATCATCTTCCATCAGAAAGGCATTTTGAAGTAATGAGGCTTTGTGAGGTGAGACTAAAAACAATGTGACTCATTTTTTTTTTAAAGCAAACACAGCAGAATACAGCCATCCAAATGAAGGTCGTCGTCTTCCAAGTGATCACAGTGGGATGTTATCCTGCACTTCCAAGAGGCTCAAACATGTTTAAAAATCCTTTTAGGGACTTGTTGGCAAGTGCTGCTCTCACTGTTCGCTTTCTGTTGATCATTCATTCAGCATGTATTGGGCACCTCCTGTGTGCCGAGCACTCTGCCAGGCCCAGGGGACAGAGTGACGAGGGACATGCAATCTCATTGTGCGTTTGACATCGGGGGCCCCCAGGGGCCAGTGGAAAAAGTTACCCCAATCTCGGTTTGAATCCCAGGTTAGCCTGTGGGTTATGTAACCTCAGGCAATTTTCCTAAACTCTTTAGTCACAGTGTCCTCATTTGTACAATGAAGATGGTAAATCAACTTCAGAGGACTGCTTTGAGGAGAAAATCAGATAAAATGTGTAATAACTAGCCTCAGCAGAGGCTGATACGGAGTAATTGCTCAGCAGATGAGAGTTGTTGTGATTATAATTGTTTGAATTACATAGCTAGTTCAACCATCTTTTTTTTCGGGGGGTGGGGCTAGACTCTGAATGCAGTTTTGGAAAAATCAAACATTTTGTTATTGTGTATATGGGTAATACAAGGCACCAAATTCAAAGTGCACAAAATTTAGGTGATGAAATGAACACTGCTTTCTTCCCTTGCCCCTCTGCCGCTCGTGTTCCTCCCCAGAGACAGCCAGTGTGACCAGGACCTGGTGTCTTTCCAGACAGAACTATGTTTCTTGGAGATAGATTTATAACAACGCATGTTGATTCTTGCTGCATCAGTTTTTTAATGATTACGTGACATTCCATTAACTGGATATATCATAATTCATTTTACCAGTCTCCTGTTGATTAACATTTGTTCCTAATCTTTGGCCATGACAATCGTTCAGCAAATGCCCTCCCCCCGCATGCTTAGCTTTCACTAAGGATGATAAAACCAAAGGCATACAATAGGCTCCTAAGCCAACTTCAGGCAATATCTTTGGAATAAGGTGATTGATTGGAAACAGATAATGATGATCTGATTGGATACATTCGGGATTGTTTTCTCAAAATACATCTTACTCTTCTATTCCTGGAAAATTCAAACTACTCCTCAAATACTACTTATTGGAAAAGTTCGGAGTCTACATAATAATATGACAAAAATGGTGGCACTCGCCTGAAACCTATATAATTTTATGTTTTTAAAGATTGTATTTACTTTTTTTAGAGAGAGAGGAGAAGAGAGGGAGAATGAGAGGGAGAAAAACATCAATGTGTGAGAGATACATGGTTGCCTCTTGCACACCCCTAACTGGGGACCTGGCCTGCACCCAGGCATGTGCCCTGACTGGGAATTGAATCGACAACCTTTAGGTTTATAGGCTGGCTCTCAATTCACTGGGCCATACCACCCAGGGCTGAAACCTATCTAATTTTATTAACCAGTGTTACCCCAATAAATTAAAAAAAAAAAAAAAGAACGGTGGCATTTTAGCTCAGACACAACTCTCTTAAAACCCCTTCAAGATGTATAATAAATGGACACATTTTTCTGTGGTTGGCACCAAAGAGTCAAGGATGCAGAGATTCCAGACAGCCGCTCTAGAAACAGCTGTTAAGAAGATTTACACCCCAACTTGCTGCCTCAGCTTGAAACAGTGAAATGTATTAAAATGTGCCACATCGGTTAACATGGGCTCAACGAGACGAAGGCTGCCAGTTTGGAAAGAGGACAAGTGCCCCTTGGTGGCCATCTTCGCGGATGCCCGGGCCTGCACTGGCGGGGTGTGGGGTTGAATCACAGAGAACCTATACGTGAGGTTCTGGCACAATCCAAGCACAAATAAAACCTGGGGATTAGCCTTCCTGGATGAATACTTATTTCTGAATCATGAGAACGGCACACGTGAGTGAACAGGAGGCAGGGGAATGGCAGTCTTTCTAAGAAGTCTGCTCTGTCAGAGGCGCACGCGGATCCTTAAATGAGCTCCATGCAAATGGAAACCGGTCCCGATGGCATCTTGAGCCAAGGAAAATTCTTGGTTGGGGTTGAAAAAATGTCAGATAAATAGTTTCTCCTTGCTTCTCAGCAGGCCCCAGCTATCGCTGCAATCCAGATCTGGCCTCGGAGCAGTTCTGGCAGGTTTATCTTGGACCAGCTGCTGTGATGAAATCGCAGTAATTCCAGGTTTCCCTCAAATCTAGACTGAGCCAAAGGCAATCTGGGCTTCTAGCATCCGGCTGACTTCACCGCCTCTCTCCAGTCCTTCCTCAACTTTCAAGCTTCTGATTTTTTTTTTAAAACTGAGATAGAGCTGTGGAAGAAACCTTTCCAGAACAGCCCAGAAATGTGAAAATCATTTATTTCAGGTTAATTCAGGAAACCTATATGGAGCACTAGCGAGTCTATTTAGGCAGGCTACCTGGTGTGACAATGACGAACCTGGATTATGTATCCTACAATGTGCCAGGCTAGATATCTGGCTTCCTACACAAAAGATCTCATTTAATTGACCAATGACACCATGAAGCAGAAACTATTATTCCAATTTTTCAAAAGAGAAATGAATGGGCTTGTCAATGTTTGGTCTCAGGAAGGCTGAGTCTCTTAATAGAACTCACAGCCAGTATTTGAACCTGGCCGTGGCCTGAATCTCTTGCCTCTGCTTGTTCTTTCTAGGCTACAGCACTGGCCATAAGCAAGAAGGCTTTGTTTAGAGTCCAGGAACAGAGATCGTGATAAGAAAAACTAAGGCAAACAAAAGGGAGGAAGCTGAGACCCAGATGAGAGAAGGGAGAGGTAGGCGGCTGGAGTATGCTCACCCTGAACCCAACCTCTGAAGGCCTTGTGGGTCCTGGGAACCCAGTGGGAGGTTATAGGTGAAAAGGGGGTTCTATGGAAAGTAACCTCACGGGGTGATCTGATCATAAATTCCTAACTGGGCAGGTCACGGTGGGTCGTCACGCTCCAGGCACAAAGCTTCTTTAGTAAAGGCTTATCTTTGCCGCAAGCAAGTCCTGTCCATCTGTGTCTGTGCGTCTAGGTTAACTCACCTCTGAAATGTCTCTTGTCAGACCCCTCCTTCTAAAGCGTGACACCCCTCACGAGAGCACATAATCTTTCTAACTATTCTTTACCTCACCCCTGCCTTGCTTTCTCCCATCCTCCTGTAATCTTCCTTAAGTTCCTTCCTTACTTCCAAATGCATTAAAGAAACTGCAAATTTTTATTCTCTGGAGCATTTTAAACCTTTCTTCCCAGGAATTGTCATCAGTTTGGGCTCAAATAAACTCATAAAAATTATCTTCAGGTTGGGACGTTTCTTATGTCCCCCAGAACATGCTGATTTCAGACCATCCAGCAACTGACAGAGACTAAGGTGTTCTGAGAAGTTGCTCGTCACGCTCCCCTCCCCACCCCTACCCACCCCCCCACACCCCCCCGGGAGAAAAGAAAGCTTCCTGAGAGCCTCCATTGTAGAAGTAGCACGTGCTCCAGGGGGTTTAGTCTCGGATATGATGGCCCAGGGCTCTGAGAGACCTGCAGTGTGACTTGTTGGGTGTTCAGGGAGAGATGTTTATTGGCTTTCTTATAATTTCTTTAAAAAAGTCTTGCTTCCTGGACCAGATGGGTGGCTCACTGCCTATCTCCTGGATTCCGGGCTCCCAAGAGGATGGCGGCAGATCTGTTTTAGGACCCAGACTGTCCTGAGGTGGAGAGGAAGATGGGCTCTGAGCAGAGCACACCTCAGCAACGTCCAGAAGCTTGTGTTGGTGAAGAAGAGGAGTGGGGGTTCTTAGTGGAGCCAGTAGGACCCTGAACCATATGACATATTGAGAAGGACACTTCTGTGCAAAGCTGGCCAACAAATTGAAACTGGAAAAGCCAGCGTTCCTGCTGCTTGTCACCTACCAGACCCAATAAGCAGAGACAGGGATTGAATCTTTATGGGCGCTTTATTCAGATGGCCGGCGATCTGAGAGGATGGCGGGTTCACACCCTAACAAACCGCCTTAAATTCCATTTTCAACTGACCCTTTTTATAAGGACAAGAAAAGTGTAGGTAAGGGGACTGGAATTCAGGGGGAAAGTCAATCAGATTAAAAAAGCTGCAGCACTCTTCCATTTGTGCCCTGGGCGGTGGTATTTATCTGTGCCCTGGGCGGTGGGGTGTCTCACCTGGAGCACAGTAGCTCAGATCCCATCCTGATTGATTGAGTCCCCCTGAGGCACAGAGGTGGAACTGCTTATGGTCTCCTGGAGTCAGGGTGCTTCATATCTTCAGTTCCTGAAACAATAGCTTTTTACATACATTGATTACTAAGCTTATTAGCTATTACCTGAAACTGAAATTTTCCCAACATTTGAGCCCTGCATCAAAATGTCTCTCATCTTCGCCCGTGGCATCTTACAGCGTGTTCTTCAGGTCATTCTGAGGCAGGTCCCGAAAGCCCAGAGGTACTGGAAGGCTGGAGGTACCAAAGGTCTGACATTCAGGATGGAGGAACTACTGGATTCCAGAAATGACTCACCAGTGATTCTGACCAGAGGGAAATTTACTATCTAAAAAATAAAGAGAAAAGAAGCATTCCACTTCCCCAACTCTGAGTTCTCACCTGGCATAAGTCTCCAGCTGAGGGGACAGTCGGGGGAGACATTTTAATCTTTGAATTGTTTTGTTGGAAACTTAATGTGATCTGTAAAAAGCCAGAAGAAAATGATGAAGCTGCTCAACTTTGCATCTCTTGGCTATAGAGGAAGGGCAAACTCCACCAAACAGAGCAAAAAAGACAAGGAGAGACGAACAAAAACTAGTCTTATTGAGACGGGACAGTAAGAAGCTAGGAAAATCCCTTGACCAGTGGCATAGGGAAACCGAGACAGACAGCTGAACACGATGGTGGAGCAATTTACAAGCAGATACCAAAGATCACCTCCCCAGAGATAACTAGCATCCAGGCCTCAGTTACATTTCCGCTCCAGGCCCCGAAAAGCAGCAAAACCAGGTGGGTGACACCAGGACCAATTGCAATGACTAAAGACACCCTGAAAGAGCAGACCTGGAGAACCGAGGAATATTCTACTGAAAAATCCTCCCCTGTGACCTCCACGAAGATTCCTGTCTGCAAGGGAGAGATAAAAGCCTCAAGACAAAGGACCCAGCTCGACCTCTCCCTCTGGGGACAAAAGGACCCAGCTCGACCTCTCCCTCTGGGGGGCAGCCCTCTCCATTCCCTTTCCCTTCTTCTTCTCCCACTTCCTTCTCCTAAACTCTAAGACAATGGACAGCTGGTGGCTTGTCCCAGGCTAATCCCCTGAACCTGTCCCCAAGGCCCCCTTTTCTCTGACTTCCCGGTGGGCTAAGGCAGCTCAGCCTAGACTCTCCTGTTGCTTCTTCTACGCTGAGTGCTTCCTTGTTTTACCGTCTCCATATTTAGTAAATGGATCCTCTTAGTCACCTGGACTTGTGTTGTGAAATCTCTCCTACGTGAAGAAAAGAACCCACCCATGACAGCTGACCCTAGGCAGACCCACTCAGGGCCAGGCCCCTGTCTGGTAACATTGTGACAATAACTTTTGAGACCTACATACCCACGTACTGGCTTGATGTTATATGTTTTTTTCTTTTTTTAATTGGTAAGCTGGCACATTCAGTAGGGTGACAGATACAGAGAACGAGACTGACAAAGAGGATGGGCTCTGAGTTCGGTGACCTGAGTTTGTTCTCGGTTCTGACACAGGAGCCACGAGGCTTTGGGCAAGTCACTTGCCCCTCAGTGTCACTTTCTTGTCTGCCAAATGGGATACAAAAAAAATACATGGACTCTTGACACGAATATTATATATCCCCCAAATGCCTAGCACGTCACGTGTGCTAAAGAAATGTTAGTTAATAATAACAGCAACAATAAAATCTAAAGTAATAACCAAATACACTAGATTGTGAGCTCAAGGGTAGAGACTGTCTTACTCTTCTTTGTACCCCCAGCTCCCTACAAACGGCTTGGCATGTCGTAGGCAACCCCTAAATGTTGGTTGCATTAAACTGAGCTGGTTGGTTTAGCACCCATATGTGAAGCGCCGTCGTACATACTCTTGGGATTGTAGAAGTGAGCGAGATGCTGGGTAAAGTCCAGCAGACTAGGATTCAAGTCATCTCATTCTCAATCTCAGTTTTGTTTTTTTTTTACCTGTCAGAGAAAATAGCATCCACCAGGATCAGCGATGGTAGGTCAGCTCCCCTTCAAACCATTCTCTCCCTTTTTCTTGCCAACAAATCCCTGGTTCTATTTTGGGTTTTATGCAGCCTCTCTGTGACTCAGTGAGGCATAATAAATCTTCAGTATTTCAGGCCAGTCATTCTGGTGACCTCATTCCTTTTGCCTGGGATTGGTTTATGGGTTGGCCATGAGGCTCAGTCCTGGCCGAGGAGACTTGAGAGAATGTCACTAAAGAATGCCAAGAAGGGTCTCTTTGCTTTAAAAAAGAGGAAGGAGACACACCAGGAAAGACAAAATAAACCGAATCAAAGCCCCGTTTCTTTCCTACTGGCTGTTGTTGAGGCCACCTGTGGAGCCGGGAACAGAGGCAGCTCCCTTCGGCCCATGTGGAGAAATGCCGACCCCCGAGGATGGCAGAGCTGAGTGCTGGGAAGGACCCGGGTCCACGATGACATCATGGAGCCACTGAATTCATCAGCCGTGGAATTCTTGTTACTAGATGAATTTTCCTTATGGTTTAGGCCAGTCAAGTCAGAACTTAACACTTTTTTTTGTTAGCGAAGGCAGCCTAGATGATACATTTCTTCGTGGGCTTGTTAATGTCAGTTGTCCTCACCTCCCTTTCTGGAAAATAGGACGTCTGTCTGCCAGGAATATTGTAGGAGGGAAATCCGGTAGTTCCTTTCAAACCCTGGAATTCTCCGCTCCCGTGCACTTCAGAGAGGAACGCTCTGAGAAGCCACAGGAAGGAGTTCCTTAGAGAAACAAGAGGCAGCGTAGGCAGTAGAAGGGAAGAGTGCAGGCCTTGGAGCCTGAAGCCCTAGCCTCGCTCCTGCAGACCCCATTGCTGGCCCTGCAGCTCTGGCTGAATCACATACGCTCTTATAAAGTCAGTTTTCTTACCTGCTAAAGGGGGGTAAAAGTAGCCCCTAACTCAAGATAAAGATTAAATGAGAAAATACCAAACTGCCTTACAATCTCAACTCCTACTTACAGACAATTACTCTAAAGAAAAACCCAAAACAGAGCAGAAAAGGAAGGGTTTCATTTCCCTTGCAGGGGTGTCCAAACTTTTGGCGTCTCTGAGCCACACTGGAAGAAGAAGAGTTATCTTGGGCCACACATTAAATACATTGCAACATGTAATCACAAAAAAATCTCATAATGTTTTAAGTAAATTTATGATTTTGTGTTGGGCTGCATTCATAGCCATCCTGAGCCGCATGCGGCCCACGGGCTGCAGGTTGGACACCCCTGCTAGGGGGAGCAGAGAGATGAAATACATTGTTTGGCCTGGAAACCAGCAATCTGGGGGAAGTGGTGGTCTCCTCCGAGGAAGATTCCATGCCCATTTCCTTACCAGCTTGCCCAGACAACACAACTCTCTCTAAGTGGTTATAAAGAGCACCATGGCTGAGAGCAGAGGGAAAAGAGGAGCCCCTTGGACAGTGGCCCGCATCTCTGCAGCCATGAACTATTAATAGCCTGTAAACCCGTGGAGGGAGCCCCAGCCCCTCCCACCCAGGGGATAGCAGAGGGGCCAGAGCGCTGCCTGATATGGTCTCAGAATAACAGTGACCTCCCCACCCCCCACCCGAGTTCTCTCAGTTAGGGAACATTTTTCCTGCTGGGCCGGGTGGGCCTGGCTGGGCTTCCTCCCTCAGGGCCCCAGACTGGACTGCTAGGCAGGTTCACATTCCGTGAGCGGGAATTGATTTCTTCTGGGTCCACAGGCCACACACTAGCTGCCTCGACACTCGTGATCTCGTTGCATTCTCACGGCAGTGAGCAAAGCTGTTGTACAAAAACAGAGCCCAGCTCAGAGAGGGGCCCAGACCTGTTCACAGAAAGGAATATTTGGTTCCAGAACCCAACCCATCTGTCTCCAAGTCAGTGCTCTTGCATTTGTGTTTCATTTTGAAGACTGGGAGACATCTGGGCCTTCAACAAGACCGTCCAAATCCCTTCTCATGCTGGTAAGAAGAGTCAGGAGCCTGGGGTAAAGTCAGCGAGAGAGAGAGAGAGAGAGCAAGGACAGAGCCAGCCTGGCACCTGGACTATGGGTCAGAGGAGTTGACATGCTCATTGGCGCTGCTCTGGTGGCTACAGAGCTGTGGGCTAAGGGAGCAGGTAGGGTCCTTCTTTCCCTGTCTTTGCATGGTCACATCTGACCTTGTCACTTCCAAGCTTCGAGAACTTTAGAGACCCTTCCTGGTTCCTGAATTCAGGACAAAGACAGTCCCTTAGCTTGACATCCAAGGACCTTCACAACCCAGCTCCCGTCCCTCTTTTAAAACTTACCCTGCTCTGCGTCTTCTGTTTCAACGCAGACCTGTGCACAGGTCCCAGGAGAGCCATTTTCAGAGCAAGGATCATGTCTTTAGCCTTTGCGGACCCCCAGAGCCTGGTCTGGCATCTGGAGCAGCTGTGATGCTAAGGAACTGCAGGGAGAGCTATCATCCTTGTCAACTGGGTCCAGAGAGCCGGAATAGGAGGGATGGGGCATGGGATGGGACTGGGAGTCCTCGAAGAAGGCCCAGACTGTGCTGTCTGACTACAGGGCTGAGTTCCAGAGACACTGGGTCAGGGATGCTTGGCCTTCTCTCCTTTAAGGTGCGCTGGGGCCTGGATCCAGGCTGCTTTCAGCAGTCCTTCTCCAATGGGTTAGGACCTAATATTAGACCGTGAGTGTCAGTCTTCCCGGATCTGGATGGCAGTGCACCCCATGAAGGAGTGACAGCGTGGACATTCACTGAGTGCCGGCGTGGGGCCAGGAAGGGCGCTGGGCGCTGGTGTCTCGGGAAGCACATCCAGAGAGGAACCAATTTACCTAAGATGTCGTTTTTTTCCCAACCAAAAATAGGAAGTGGGGAACTTCTTTGGTTAGCCTATTTTGTAAGTTTGTATTCTTAAGCTTATAGAGTCTACATTGGTTGGCTACCCTCATCACCAATACCTGGAGCTCTTAAAAGGGTCACAGAAAGATTTTCTGGGAATGATAGAACCCACACTCGACAGTGAGAATCTTACCCAGTTTGTACTGCACTCTAGGGCACCAGGGGTGGGGAGAGGTCTGAGAGTTACAGGGGGAGGTATCGCCACAGGACTCAGGCAAGATTCTTCTCCTTCTAGCTTCTGTCATTGCCAGGCTTGGATCTCACTGCTGAGGTTCACTGGAACGGCCTTCTCAGGGACCTGCCAGGAAGCGTCAGCATCTGTAGTGATCCAGTCAGCTGTGAGTGAATTAGTTGCCATGGAGGTTACTTCCGTCTAATCAGTCTGCCCTAGTAGTACTACCCCAAACCCGCATGACCTCAGCACTCAGAGTTTTGGGGCCCGGATGTGTGTTTTCAATCCCAGTCAGCAAACACTCCTTCCTACTCTGGGGCTGGTAAGAGTCAGCTCTTCCCTGTCTTTGATGGGAAGTCATTTCCCTACCGCCACTTCTCTGCGGTGCTGCCTTAGCCTTGGGGAGAGCAGTAAGCATTCATGGGGCACTGCTGTTTGATCACACCGCACCCTTGGGTGCGTGTGCTTTTCCACATTCTGAGTCCTCATGGAAACTCTTTGAAGTGGAGATTATCTTCACTCCTGCGGATGAAAGAAGGAGACGCAAAGAGAAGCTGCAACCAGTGGCAGAGCTGGAATTGAATCCAGAATGACTGGCTCTGCGTCCAGAGCTTCTCCCTCAGTATCCAATTCATGTGTCTCAGTCAGCTGACAAGAAGCCGGCCCCTCACCCGGTGCAGAGCATGAGCTCAAGGGTTTGCCCTGCATGCCCGTCCAAACCACCAGGCACTTGGAAGCCCCCGGGTGCCCTTTGAGGAAGTATGCGCTCACCAGGCCTTGACAAGCCAGGCCAGGAGCACCTGGGGCTTCAGCTGGTACGTGCTTTGGACCACACACAGCCCTGTTCTGACCTGAGGCTGAGTCACCTCTGGACATTCAGGTCGGGTCACTCCATGGTCGCATGTCACTTGTCTTACAGCATTTCTGAGCTTCATGGGGACCTTCCCTAGCCCTTCGTTAAGGAGACTTGTTTTGTAGGCGACCCGTCTCGGAAAATGCCCTGAGCCCACTCGCTTTTTCATTTTTATTTTCACTTCTCATCAAGTCCATGTCATTTCTTTCCCTGCCTTGTGTCCAACAAAGGAAAGAGCCCTAGTTAATGAGAACACATTGTATGTCAGCCACTGACAGCATCTCCTTGATTTAATCCTTAGAACAAGCCCATGAGAGTGTATTCCCAGTTTTACAGCTCAGGGTGGTAAGACAGGATTTAACACATTTCTGTACCCAGTAAATGGCAAAGCCAGAATTTGACTCTGGGTCTTCTAACCGCACCTTTCCCATATACCCACTGTCCCCCAAGGAAGTAGGTTCCAACCACGGTGGCCACTTAAACTTGTGCTTGAACTCTGCTGTGTCTCCAGGCTCGCTGTGTGGAGCTTCCCCAGTCTTGCCTCTTCTGCCCCAGGTGCCCTGCTCAGTCCTCATTTCTGGTGATTTTATTTGCTGAGGATCCTAGGCTTTGAGAGTGAAAGGGACTTCTGAAGTCACCCAGTCCCTGTCCTCTGGAGCTTGTATTTCCTGCCCGATCCTTGCAGCCCCCGTGGAGGTAAACAGGACGGAGGTTGCTTCTTCTTCTGTGGATGAAGAAATGTTTTCAGAGAGGGCGTGCTGGGCATTCTCGGTTTACTCCCCGGGGCCAGCTTTCAGGCTTTTTCCACCCATCTCTGTGTTCCCGTGTTCCCGGAGGCTACAGCAGCTGGGCCGCCCTGGCCTCTGGCTTCCTGCTGGGAGGCACTGGCAAGAGACTTGAGGGAGGGTCTGAGGAGAAAGCAGGGGTGTTCACCCCGTGGCTCCCTCCCTGCCTGGTCACAGTAGGGCAGTGGTGAGTCGGCTCCTCCACTGAAAGCCCTGGCTCCCATTTGGCAGTCCTTTTGTGTAGCTCTAGATCTTGTTGGGTCCCCTCTCCCACATAAGAGCCCTGCCCCTGGCATGGTCCCCGCTGTCCAGTGCTGCTGGTCATTCCTCGTTGCTTCCCTCAGCCCTGCCCCCAGCTTTGAAAATAGTCCCTTTGTTAAATTCTCACTAACAGTCCTATGACTCATATTTTTCACCCCTGTAGATTGGTCCATCCATTTCCTGCAGAGACTCCCCTGAGACAGAGGTGAGGTGACTTGTCCAAGGTCTGTTGGAAAGTCGGGGGGTGGAGCTGGTTCTTGAACATGGGACTTAGGGCTCCTTGTCTTACGATGCACCTCACAGTGCTACTTGGGCCGCCCTGTTTTCCAGCCCAAATGCTTCTGTCCACGACTGAGCACCTTACAACTTGTCTCTCACACATATTCTTGGGTATGCCATAATCCACCCTGGGTCACTTTTGAGGGACTTTTTCTTGGCTCTTCAGAGGCCAGTATCACTGAATGTATGAATACCCCTGGGTCTAGACCCTACACTTTTTGTCCTGGCTGGCCCCACCTTCTCCAGGGCTGTCACTGCTGGTCCAGATGCAGTTTAGTCCTTCAGTCCAGGGGTCAAAGCCCAGCCCTTGAGACCTTTTCTGCCCTGGGGCTCATCCCTGCATTCCGGGGATTTCTTTGAAGCTTCCAATCTGCCAAGTTCCTGGTCACTAGCTGGGAAGGTGGCTACAACCAGCCCCTGCTGCCTGATGGTGGATAGTGGACACTGTGTCTGCCTATGGGGTTGTCTCTTCCCAGGTCTGCCTCATCTAAACCTGGTCTGACCTGCTGAAACCATTCAGTGCTGCTGCCCCTGACTACCCTCCATGACTGGGTTTCCGATCTCCTGGCCTCTGCCATCAACAGTGGCTGAGTTCTGGGAACTCTATCCATTTGAGGGGGACCATAACCAGTGGCCATATTTTGGAGCACGAATGCTGACCTCCCACCCCCTCAACCACTCCTGGGCCCTGGAGAAGGAAGCCAAGGCTGGGCACCATGCCAGAACCTCAGCCAAGCAATGTGGACTCATGATCAGCAATACTTCCTTTGAGAAATAAGAGTATCAGGCAAGGAAACTGAGGCAGAAACTCAGGTGTATTGGGGAACAGCAAGAAGCCACTGCTCAGATCCACAGCCTCATAGGACTCAGCCACTAGGAGTGAGAGTCCCCCTGTGGCCTCTGGGCCTGCAGGAGGCTGAACTTAAGGTAGAAGCCTCATTGCCTGGGGCACACAGGGTCTGGTGGTGGGGCGGTGTGCTCAAGTGGGAGCAGGGCAAGAGGGCCCACAGGGGCTGGTAGACCTGTGTTCCTGGTTTTCGGCCATTTCTCTTTCGTGCCTCTGTGGAGGTAACCCTTTCCTTCTCTCTCCTGGCTGGGTCCCATGAGGCATTTATACTCACCTCTCCTGCTTTGTACCTCATCCTTGGAAGGCTCCTACTGCCTCCTCAATGAGCCACATCTTGAGTCACGGCAATTCTGATTCAGTCTGGTGTATAGAGCATGAGTCTGACACATTCTCGGCACCTTTGGGAGCATCCCCGGGGAGCATCAGGGCAATCGGTTTAGATCTTGGCTGGACAACCTCTGGCACTCCCGGGCTGCCCTGAGGAATGAGGGGGAACTTGGTCTGCAAAAGGAGCAACTCTACACAGGGGCTGAGGCCGGGAAGCACCTGCCTCTTCCACAGAGGACTTTCTGAGGGGGCAGAAGTAGCAGATGACAGGACCCTCGCGGGTCTCCTCTATGTCATGAACAATCTGAAGACCTCATTCTCCCCAAAGCTCTAGAGGCACCGCGGCTGCAAGGAATCGGCCCGGGAGTCACGCAGACGTGGGCTGGGATTTGCCTCCAATCCTTCCAAGCTGTGCAGGCTGGGCGCCTCCTTTCTCACATGTGTAAAATGTAAAAATCAGAGGGTCGTTGTGAAGATCAGGGGAAATGCTTATATACAAAGTAGGTGTTCAAACATTTCAGCTATTTTATTTTATTTTAAAAAATATTTTATTTATTTTTAGACAGAGGGGAAGGAAGGGAGAAAGAGAGGGGGAGAAACATCAATGTGTGGTTGCTTCTTGCATGCCCCCTACTGGGGACCTGGCCCAAAACCCAGGCATGTGCCCTGACTGGGAATCAAACTGGCAACCCTTTGGTTCACCGGATGGGGCTCAATCCATGAGCCACACCAGCCAGGGCTCAGCCAGTTTAATATTGTTTCACAAAAGTGGTAGGGCACTGCGGTCCACGGCCCCCTGGGGCACCTTGCCACCAGTCAGCTCTGTGACCTTGGGTAACCTGTTTCTACCTGTAAGCTGGTGTGGCCGATGAGATTATCCTCAGTGCCCTGAGCTTCTAGACCCCGTGAGTGTGTCTTCCCTTTCCAAGCAGCCACAGGTGGGGGTCCAGGGAAGCAGGCTCTGATAGAGGTTTGTTTGCCAGACGGAGGAATGGTAGTGGGGGTTCTGGAGGGACCCATCACAGGCAGACCTGTGAGGGAACGAGACACACCTGTCTGGAGCACAGGTCAGTGGACCAACAGCTGTGATGGACAATAGTTATGAGGGACTAGGAGCCGGCAGGAAGAGAAACTAAACTATGAGGCAGCTGCAAGAGTGGCCTCCACACTCTGGCTTGGAGCTCCGAAGTGGGGACAGCCCTTCAGAGACATCCTGGATGGAAGCAAGGTATTGGCCTTTGTGCCCATCCAGGCCAGTCGTTGGTCCCCAGAAGAGGTCCTATAGACTGTAACCTGGCAGCTTCCTTGGCTGAGGGCGATGTCAGAGTGAGAGGCAGCTGTGGGGGTGAGGGTGAAGAGGGGCAGGAATGAGCGCTTGAGTCCTAAGGGATTCTGGGGGAGTGCCATAGCACCCGCAGCAAAAGCCCACCTCACCTCTGGATTTTTCTAGAGGAGAGGCTTGGTCTGTTGGCTTCTAGGCTGGCCTGGGCTGGCCTTCCCCAGCCGAGGAGAACCAGTGCCTATCCGTGAGTACTCGCCCTCTGCCTGGGGCTGCCAGAAATTCTGAAGCAAAAGTTGAGGAATTCAAAGCATTTATGACTTAGCAGGATTGTTTCCAAACTGCAAGCTTCTCTAAAGAGCTTTCTGGAGTTTACTGTGGTTGCTCTGGCTCTTGGGTCCTGGCCAGGGACTCTCTGGGTCTCACTTTTCAGGGCCACCCTCTGGCTGCAGGGCCTGGGGGCCTCTGTGAGGTTGGCTGGGTAACATGTGGGTGCTCGGAAACCTTGCTGCCAGCCCGAAGGGGAGAAGCACAGAAACCGGAGCCGGAGGGTTCTCACCCTTTCTGGGGGGTCCTCTTGGCCGCACCACTTACAGCAATCCCTCCGGGTTTGCTTGCTCGTCTCCCAAAGGACTTGGAGCTGCCCTCGGAACCGAGCGTAGTGGCTTTTCTAGAGGACAATAGCTTTGCCTGGGCACAGCAGCATGCTTTCTCATAGTAGTTGTTTTCTTCTCTCGAGTTGGAGTGGTAGCTACTATCTTCTGATACATTCTGCCTCCGTTCCTTACCCCGTTGGAGCTAACAGGCCCAGGAGTGGGCCTCTGAGCTGAACAGGGCCAGTGATCAACATTCTTAGGCACTTATTGGGAGCTTCGTGTTGGTTCCTAGGCTATAAATCCTGTGCAGTGACACAATGATGTATAGCTTCCCTTTCTGTATTCCTGCCTCCTTCCCACTCCAGTGCAGACATCACTGGTCTCTGTAAGGTAGCAGGGTGCTGGATTGATTAGTAATGTCTGCCATAGGTCTGTGAGGAACAGAGTAAGCATGAGGCTATTTGTCAGTCCTGGCCTTACGCTTGTAAGAGTGACAATAACAGAAAGAACTCAGATCTGCCGTGAAGCTTTTGGCTTCACTAAATGTCCACAGCCACACTTTCATTCGGTTCTCTCGACAAGTACTGGGTTGTAGAACGGTCCCGCTCCGACTGGGATGGTTACTGTCGTGGTTAGAGCACAGTTTCAGAAGGGAGGGCTGCAGAGGGTGAGCAGGAAGGAGATGCCGTCTGTGTCAGGCACGCAGAACCAAGCCCAGTACTCAGCCTGTGACAAGCCCCTCTTACATCTCACCACGGACAAAGAGACTCAGAGAGGTAAGGGGGTAACACCGTGAGTGAGTGCCAGGGCTTGAACCTAGGTCCTTTCCCCTAAATAGAAGTTCTCAGGGCTTCTGGCTGTTCCTAAAAATGTGCTTGTGCCCTCTGCTCTTGGCCTATCCCAGGTGTGTAACTTGATTCTCTAACAGATCAAGAAAATCTAAGAGAAGATTATTGCTGTGTGTGGCTTGGTTTCTTTTCTCTCAGGGAAAGCCATTTTGAAATGTGATCTCACTGAGTTACTGTAAATACACATCAATGGGGCACCTTTAACTCTTCAAAGAGCATGCGTGCAGAGGCCAACGTGAGTAATCTGCGAATGGAGGAAACAGACTTTCGCTGGAGCTCATTCCAGCATGGTTATGGGCCATGCCAGTGGAGCTGCGTGCTCTCTGTTGGGTGGCTGGATGGGGCCTGGACTGTGAGTCAGGACTGCTGTCATCACGTTTCTGCAGTTCCCCACGCTGGGCCCGCTGAAGTTCCCAGCCGCAGACACGGGTGCTGGCCCCCGATTGGGAGACTAGGGTGGTAGGAGAGGAAGACTGGGGAGGGTGGGGGTAGGATTCATGTGCAGGCAGCAGCTCAGCAGCCCTGGAAAGGTTTGGGTATTAAAGACCCACAGTCTAGCTGGAGCACCTGAGCACTTTGATGGTAGCACCTCTTCCCTGGCTCTTGTCCAGCTTGCAGGCTGCCTACCTCAGGCCCTGCCCTGCACTGCAATTCGCTGGTGGGCTCAAAAGGCTGGTCTGGCCAGCCCCCTTTCCAGGCCTCTCAGACCAGTAGGCCCACTCTGTGAACGGTGCCACCGCCCCCTTCTCAAGCTCTGCTTGCTGTCCCGGCTTAGCTCCACCTGCTGGAGTCCTCCTCTGCCTCCCTCGCTCCCTGTGACATCTCAGCAGTTCCGGCTGCTCTCCCTGGTCCACCACCAGTCAGCTGTCCCAGCCTCCAGCCTGTGTGGCCCCTTTCTCTGCCTCCAGCCACATGCCTGTGCTCAGCCTGTCTCCTGCTTTCTGCCCAAAGCTGGACAGCCCCCCGAGTTCCCAGTCCAGGGTGATGACAGGCCCGTTTCTTTGCTGGAGAGGAAGTGAAACTTCCTTGGGTGTTCACACCTGTGCTTCTTCCCAGAGCACCCCAAATAACCAAGTGTTTGGCAGGAAATGATGCATAATATACCCTCAGAAGAACATCTTTGGAGTTTTGTTCCTTGTTTCTTTATTCTATTTCAGTATCTTGCAGTCAGTTAAGGAAAGCCCCACGGCTGCCCCTCTGCCAACTAACTAAATACATAAATAGATAAAGTCAAGTAGGAACACAGTATCTGAGATGTTAAAAGAAACCCCAATCCACCTTTGCATTCAAACCCCATTAGCACGCTCTTGGCCCCTCTCTGCAGCCCATGTGGCCTGGAGGAGGCAGGGTTATGGGAGCCAGGGTTATAGGAGCCCTGGGGGCAGCAGGGAGCTGTGGAGAGAATCAAGACTTCTGAGTCTCAGCTGGAGCTTCTTTGAACATCTGTTTTCTCTTCTGTAAAACAGATAATAATAGCACCTACCCGAGGGGTTGCTGAGGTGTCTGTAGGAGCCCAGCCTGTTCTGGTAGCTGGTGAGTCCAACAATGTTCGCCTCACATTTTTCCTTCACTGCTAGAGCTCATCACTGAATCACGGCCTCCTACGAAGCAGTGGGCTTGGAGCTGAGCTTTCCTGAGAGGGAGCATTCATCCTCTTGCAAAGCATGGGTTACATTTGACATAACTAAAGATGGTCAGATCCCGGAGACAAGGGGCTTAGCAGGATCATAGCCGGGATTGTGTTGCAAAGGGTCAAGACCAAGAAGAAGCAGCAGCAGCATGGGAGGAGACGTGGCCCAGTTCCATGTGGGGTCTGAACTGGGGGTCAGGGAGAAGTAGCAGGGTTCAAAAGTCACTAGAGCATTCACACATGGGGACAAGGCCATGTTTGTTTTGTTCTCTGCAGTATTCTCCTGTACCTAGCACAGTGGCTGGCACCATAGGCAGTGTTTAAATATTTATTGGACGAAAGAGGAATAAATGAATGAATGACAACCTTATCGGTCAGAGCCTGATTGTTTCAGGAATTCCATTTAAAAACAAGGCAAAGGAGAGCAGCTGCTGGCAGGAAGCAAAGCTTCTCTGGCAAACAGATGAGTCTGTCTGGATGCAATGACTTAGTGACTGGTCAGGGAGAATAGAACTGGATCCTAGTGGTTTTGAGCAGACCAAGAGATTCTGGTCTGCAGGCAGTGGAAGCCTCTAAAGGTTGTGGGAAAGACTGAATTCAGGAGGTTAGAACCTGAACTCTGGAGCTGGGCTGCCTGAGCTGAAAGCCCAGCCCTGACACTTACAAGACCTGTAACCTGTGTCAAGTCTCTGAATCTCCGTGCCTTCATTGTTTTACATGTAAAATGAAGATGAAAATAGTACCTACCTGGTAGGGTTGTTGAGATGATTAAATGAGATTATTTGTATAAAGTGCACAGTGTAAGTGCTCAATTAGCACCACTGCTAGTGTTATTTGAAATGGGTGTGCTGTGTTTCAAAGAATTTAAGCAGTGAACATATGCTGAATGGGTTAACCCAAAGGATCACTAGTTAAGAGGCCATTGTAATATCCAGGCATGAGAGGTTGATGACTAAATAGGGGAATAACTGGGGGCCTGCAGAGCTGGGGATCAGTGCAAAACAGATGGTTCATGAAGAAGCAATCAATAGAACTGACTGGCTCTGTTGGAGGGGACGGTCAGAGATGGGGAGCAGAAAATTCAGAGCTCCCTCGTGCATCTGGAAGGAAGGGAACCTGGGAAGGTGATGGCACCCCTGAGAGAAAGGCTGTCAAAAGAACAGGTATAGAGAGAATAAAAATTCAGTTTGGGTGTGCCACATTGGACTTGGGGTAGCTCATTCAAGGGGAGATGTTGTAAAGCCGGACACGCTCAACTGGATGGGTGAGGCGCAGGGCTGAGGGACAGCAGGCCGTGGTGGAAGCCAGGGAGAGATGGAAAAGAAGTATGGAAGCGTTCGCATTTGGGGACTGGAGAGAGGAAAAGAGGCCACCTAGGAGCAGAAGAATGTAGTGTCTCTGAAACTTGGCAGTTGAGGTCCTAGAAGGAGGCTAGCCCAATAGATGCTGACCACTCAGAAAACAATTTCAGCTTGTGGACAACTAGAGGTGGGTTTTGGGGGGGTCCACAAAAGAAAGGAGAAAGAGGGAAAATGGAATTGGCATGGTTCTGTGTATTTTCAGGAGAGTGTCTTAAGGAAAAAGTGAGCCAGGGCAGAAGATGGAATGCAGGGAGAACGGGCTCAAGGGCAAATCTTTTTCATCCTAGAAATGTGCATGGCTTTGAGGGAAAGTCAAGATGCTGGAAGAGAAGCCAGTCCTGGAGGAGGTAGGTGGAGGAGGAGGCAGCATGAGAACTGGAGTGGGAAGAAGTGACAGGCAGTGAGAAGAGATGTGGAGGTGCTAAGGAAAGAACATGAAACAAACAGCTTTGATTTCTTGGTGAAAGTAGAGGGAAAGACATAGGGTGGAGAGAGCGGAGGAGGGGCATGGCGAGGAGGTAGGGAATGGGCGTTTGTGGAGATGAAGGCAGTCCATGAGAGATGAGAGAGGATCTGCAGAAGTCAGGGAACACCCAAAGGCGACTACAGAGTTAGCTGGTATGTGTCCATTCTTGGGTGTTTCTGCAGAAATTCGTGCTGGAGAACGAGAGTAGAGACACTTACTAGTTGGATTGACCAAAAGGTGATTTGGAGAAGCAAGAAGACTTTGAGTGTGAGGACAGAGTAGAACCCAGACGACTTGGGGTTCTTGAAGACTATTTGGAATCTGGGAAATGTGGGAAAAAAGACAGTGATTTCCAAGCTATAAGCAAGACTTTAGAAATATGACCCCAAGTCTCCATTTGGCTTTAGGGTGAGTTGTGTGGTTTTGGAAGCACCAAGTCAGTATAGAACATGAAGTTGCTGATCCTGGAGGCAAATGCCCCTAAAGATTATAGGCAGCTGGGGCTGGAATACTTTCTGGGGGAATCTAACAAGGGCCTTCAAAGGCCTCTGGTGCTCTCTCATGTCACTGAATTGTTTCAAATGAGCTGCATCTGTCATCTTCATTAGGATGGAAGAATCCATTTGAGAATGGACCCTGCACTTTCTGATCTCATTTTGTGCACAGAATGGGGCTGAACCCAGAGCAGGCATTCCACAACATTCCCTGACTTGACTGCATTCTGACCATGCTCAGTTTGGGGCCCCACCCATGATGTTGGTGAGGCTTCTTCTTGTCCTACGGTGTTCAGGGTCCCAGTCATTAGTGCGGGGGGCAGGCCCAAGCCACAGGAGCAAGAACACTTCATGTGGGGATTGGAATCATCCTGTCTTACAGGATGTGTCTAACAAGTTATACTGAGGGCATGCAGGTCAGACAGCTATTTAATTGTGAATTAAAATGTATGGATGGGTGAATTTTGTAGCTAATCTGTCAGGTCCCCCACTTAAGTGGTTGCTGGAGAGCTTGGTCTCTCACAGGCGAAGACAGACTTGGTCATGGGTCTGGACAACACGCATTTCCAATGCAGGAGAGTAGGATGTCATGGGAATTAGCTGGGAGAACCAATGATGATGGCGGTACAGGCCCGGACGCTGCACAGAGAACGTACCTCCCACCCCCTGAGTGTACCACATCAACCAGACTCCGAATGGGGAAGAGATGAGGGGTCTATGGCCTTGGTGACCTAGCTTAGTGCATGCTCACTGGTCACCACCTTCTTTTAAATTGAATTTAGTGGAGTGACATTAGTTAATAAAATTATATAGGCTTCAGGTATACAATTCTATAATATATTATCTGTGTATTATATTGTGTGTTCACCACCCAAAGCCAAATCTCCTTCTGTCACCATTTTTGCCCTCTTCTATTGGGTTGGCCAAAAAGTCTGTTATGTTTTTTTCCATATGATGGCTCTAGTAGTGCTTAGTTGTCTTTATTTTTTATTTTTTTAAATATATTTTATTGATTATGCTATTACAGTT